>VWZO01013817.1:8906-84293 GCA_013396975.1 Bucco capensis | reverse complement strand
CCTGGAATACTGTGTCCAGTTCTGGGCCCCCCAGCTCCAGAAGGATAGGGAGCTGCTGGAGAGAGTCCAGCACAGGGCCAGCAAGATCATGAAATGAGTGGAGCATGTTCCCTAGGAGGACAGGCTGAGAGAGCTGGGTCTCTTCAGCCTGGACAAGAGGAGACTGAGAGGAGACCTCATTAATGTCTACAGATATGTTAAGGGCAAGTGTCAGGAGGAGGGAGCCAGGCTCTTCTCAATGTCATCCAATGTTAGAACAAGAGGGAATGGGAGCAAGTTGGACCACAAGAGGTTTAGTATTAACATGAGGAGGAACTTGTTTGCAGTGCAGGTGCCAGAGCACTGGCCCAGGCTGCCCAGGAGGCTGTGGAGTCTCCTTGTCTGGAGCCATTGCAGAGCTGCCTGGACACATTGCTGTGTGAGCTGGTCTAGGTGATCCTGCTCTGGCACAGGGTTGGACTAGATAATCTTTCTAAGTCCCTTTCAACCCCTGACATTCTATGATTCCTACAATTCCATAAAATTGTATAGTCATAGAGCTAAGTTTTTGTCCAACTGGTTCCCTCAAAATCTTATTACTTTCATTTGTAACAGAAAAAAATCAGCAAATATATTATTTTCCTTGCAAAAACTTGTATTTCCAAGCACTTAATCATTTGTTGAATAATTTTTTGAAGGCAATAAGGCTTATGAGTAAATGTGTTCTCTGGGACTTTGCTTTATTTTAATAAATAAAAAGGAGAAGTCTTCTTTTTAGTAATTGCAATGATACTGAAGGCAGCCAACAACATATTCTCACTTCAAATTACTTTGTTATTCAAAGCTATTTATGGAATGCATTCACACACTAAGTAAATTAGAATTGTAAGTTTGTCTGCAGTATTAATAATTCTATACAAGGCGTTACCAATTGTTTATATTAAAGGTAAATTTTTCTCTTAATTTGCAAGAAATTTCAGAAAACTGGCTTTACTTCACATCCAGTTCATATCTGTCTACAACCTACCTTAATTCCCCTTTCTAATTTCAAATAGCTACTATGACAGAATGTGTTATGTTTCTAACCTCTATTATTTTCAGCTGTAGAGTTGAGCCTTGTCATCAATATTTTAACTTCTAATTCATGACTTGAGTGAGCTTCTTAGTCTGTACCCTTCATTTTACCTCTGAAAGCAAAAGTTATAAAAGGGATTTTAGGAAGGGATTAAAGTATTTAGTCTTCCAGAGAGTGCTAAAGGTTATTTATCACCTTAACTCATGTTAAACTCAAACATCTATAAATCTGTCACCATGTCCCAAAGCAGCAACATTAGCAAATAGTAGGCAAAATTAAAAACCACCCAAACTACCACAGAACATTTTATATCAAACTATATGTGACATAATGTTAAATATCTGACTTAGTATATTTTCCACATTGGCAACTAACTTAAGTGGCACCAAATGCTAAAGATACTTCAAGATAGAACCTGACAGACCTACCAGTGCCAGGAGTGCAAAACCCATTTTGTTCAAAATCCTATAAAGAGTACATTGCTATTACAAAGTATCTTTGGGTTTTTTTTGGACAAAGTATGAAATTTTTACTATCTAGAGAGCAGAACCAATAGCAAAAATTGGTGTAGTGGTTTAGTGGTTTGGCATTGCTTGTCATGCAAGCCTGTTATCTTTTCCAAGTTTTCTATTTTATTTGAAATTCATTCTTAGGAATTATAGTGCAATTATTCTTGCAGGAGCTACACTGCATCACAGTTCTTGTGAATATCAAAAGCTACACACTGAAATTATTTTTATACATTCAGTGGTGGCTATTCAGGATAAGTCTTTGATTAACATTATTTCCTCTTTTTCCAAGGAATTTGTTCTGTTTGTGCCTGTTCAACAGCAGCTACTGAAGTAGAACTGGTGCAGAAATTCTGAAAAATAGTCTGCTTAGCTGAAATCTGAGTATTTTATAAAACCAGATTACGCTGTAATTTAATTTCAAAACAAAATGAGAAAATAAAGCTCTGACAAGATACAAGCAGGAAGAAAAATTCCATCTTTTTATTTTCAAATCATTCTCTGTTCAAAGTCTTCAGTTTGTGTAATAGCCTTAAAAATAAGTCTAATTTTTAACATACAAGTGTTTGATTTTGTAAAGAAAATACATTTTGATTAACTTCTCTTTAAAAATCCAAATCTTGCTGGCAAAAAATTTTAAACGTTTGGGCTTATTCAACAGAGGAAAAAAAATAACTAAACCAAATTTCAGTGTCTTTAAGACTGCATAATTTCTCTTCATGTATTCAACCTGTTCTGCAGATACTCAGCTAAAGAAATTTTGTTGGGACAGAATTCAAGCAGTATTTTGTGAAATGAGTGAAAGAAAAAGAAATAGAGTAGAAAAATGAGAAACCATTCTTGGAAGCAAAAGCTAGAGTGAGGTGACTAATTTCCCTAATGTTTTTGGGGTTTTTTTTTCTTTTTCTCATCAATTATACACTAATTTCCATAATTAAGGCTTTTAGGTGGAAAACCTCCTACATCAGAGCACAGGCCAGAGATCATTAATCACATACCTGTTCACGCCTCAGAACAGAAGACATGGATGCTGTCTGTCCATATGCTTCCACTCTTCCCTCAGGTAAAGTGCCTATGTGCCTACATAGACAGATTGCAACCTGTACAGAGGAGTATAAAAAAAAGCTGAAAATTCGAAGATGTAAAACTATACATGCACTCAATAACAAGAAAAAAAATTGCTGAATCTTCAGATTCATCAAAAACAAATAAAGTCCAAACCTTAAGCCTGTTGTCTGTATCTCTAAATCTTAATTAAACTATAACATATCACTGTGTGTTTATTGTAACAGGTGAGATGCCCAAGAGAGCAGGAGATACTCCACCAGCTGTCTCTGCTACTTTAATGTGTGAAGAACAAAAGGCTGTCACAAAACAACCAAAGAGCCTTCCAGAGGAATTCTGAGACATTTGAATAGTAATTATCTAAGGGAGATTTTTGTTTCTTCTGAAGTTTCAATCTTAAAGAGAAAGAACACAGTGCGAATCAGACAAGATATCTTGGAAGACTATTTCAGAATGCTCCTGAAGACGAAATAGTGGCAGATTCAGAGTCTGCTTAGAGACCTGTGTATTTTCAGAGTGGAAAGCTGCCAAGGTGTTTGTGACTCACTTCATCATGTCAGATGACAACTGCTCACATGAGCCAAGGTACACACCTGTTTAAATGCCTGCAGAATCTCACAGCATTAAATCCTAAAAATGCAACTAAATACCAGTAAAATTAAATTTATTTTGATGATAATTAATTTGACATTTCTTCCAGCATGGAAAGAAGAATGTCAGTCTTGCAGTAAAGGCAGGAGTCAGCCACAAGCTTCCTATGGGACCTCTGCTTAAGATTCCTAAATCTTATTAAAAATAGAGCTGCAAGACTCCCTCATTAAATTCATACATATTCCTTCTTTATATCCTCTTTTGTTTGACGTCTAAGAAAAGCCAGACTGAAGTTAGCAATTCATTTGGCAGGGTACTACCTATGCTATTTGATGAGGTCAATGGCTAAGGTTCAACAAGACCAAGTGCTGGGTCCAGCACCTGGGGCACAACAACCCTACGTGAAGCTACAGGCTTGGGGCAGAGTGACTGGAAAGCTGCCTGATGAAAAAGAACATGGGGGTGCTGGCTGACAGCCAGCTGAACATGACCCAGCTGTGTGCCCAGGTGACCCAGAAGGCTAACAGCATCCTGGCTTGTATCAGAAACAGTATGGCCAGCAGGATGAGGGAAGTGATCATGTCCCTATACTTGGCACTGGTGAAGTTGCACCTCGAATACTGTGTTCAATTTTGAGCCTTTCACTACAAGAAAGACATTGAGGTACTGGAGCATGTCTAAAGAAGGGCAACAAACCTGATGAGTGGTCTAGAGCACAAGTCTTATGAGGGAACTGCTGTTGTTTAGTCTGGAGAAGAAGACACTGAGCAGAGACCTCATCTCTGTCTACAACTACCTGAAAGGAGGGCATGGTATGTTGGGTAGACGGTTAGACTTGATCTCAGAGGTCTTTTCCAACCTTAACAACTTAGAGATCTTTTCCAACCTTAACAATCCCATGATTCTATGATTCTATTCTATAGTCTAACACATCTCACCATATGCTAAAGTTTTGTTGCCTATCGTCCCTTATTTTATGCTTGGATTGTAAATTCTTTCACAGGAGATCATTATTTGGTTTTGCCTGTACAGTATGTCAAAGGGTGGAATTCTAACCTGTGATCCCATCAGTATCCTCTCAGGATTATGCCAGCAAATGGCAAATAATGAAAGTATAATATGTGATTTACTGTGGAGGTCCCTCTTAAGTACTTTTCTCCACATAATTCTTCTTCAGTAGTGCAATCTCTTTAGCTTCTGAACACCAGAATATGTTTTATATTTTATTTTAAATATAGTTTATTCAATGATTAGTTATTTAAGATTTGTATACATCCTTGAACAGCAAAACACAATGAAAATCCTAAGTATTATTCCAAGTTTTTTATCACGATATTTTATTTCATTGTTCTAAATTCTGTAAAGACTTACACAATGCCAACACACTAAATTTGGTCTTGGCCGTTTCTATAGATGAGCTTAGTGGGATGTAGCTAAATACATGAGTGCAAATATCAATATCTTCTCAAAAACGTCAGATAAAAACAAGTCAGAAAGGGAACATATCTGGGGACACCACTCAACTGTCTGTGAACCAAAGCCTGCTTTGGGGTATAAAAAAAGGTCATAACCTTTGGTCACTCTGCTGAGAAAACTGCTGAGGTGACCAAAAGGAAGTGAGCCAAAAGTCTTGTGAGTTAAGAAGCATAAAAACACATAAAAAAAAACTGTAACTGTGGATAGGGGAATAGTTAGCAGCATGAGGACCCAAGAGGAAAAATACTGACGTTAAAAGGTTTAAAATGCTAAAAAAAATGTAGAAACAGAAGATGGCAACTCAGTAACATCAAGGATCAGCTCAATCTAAGGAGCAAAGATGGTTGACCTCTTCTCACCTGACTTTAAACTGCCCGAGCAGCAAGTGCTTGTCAGATGTCTCATCTGACCAGTGAGTATGTAATACTCAGTCTGGTAATAGTAACTCTTACCTACTAGCTCATTAGTCCTAGCTATCTATAGTGTGCTTGCCAATAAATAACTGTCCTGCGCTCCCCAGCTGTGTAATTTCTGTGCTTCATACTCACAGTAAAAAGAATAAAAGGAGTAAAAATTGCCAAAAAGAATCAGAGAAAGAGGATTACTAACAAAATAAAAACAAAAGAGGATTGCTAACAAAAAAAAAAAAAAATTGCGGTTGCAGTACCATAAACTTATTATGTCCTGAAGGTATTTTCATACACAAAATACTGCCAGGAACCTTTACATCCACACTGAAGTGATTATTATGAAATGTACATTCTCCTGGAATCATTGTGCTAGTATGCATCCCATATAAAATCCATACGTTGAAAGTTTCACCTGCAAGAATTATGTGAACATAAGCTTGACATATGAATAAGTAAGAAAAAAATAGGCTTTTTATATTAGAAAAAAATAACACATTTACAATCAAAGGGTGGCCTGCACAGTACTGAGTGGTAATTCTGTAATTAGCTTCACCAGTAACGTCTATATTGCCTTTGACATGCCTAAATTTAGGCTTAAATTTATCAAGACAAGTGATGTTTATCAGCAATATCCATCTCTAAGCTGCCTTTGCCCCAGGCTCAAAACACATAACACACTGTACCATCCACAACAGCACAGTATAAAGTGCACTCTGACTAAATCCTGTGACCTGTCCTCACCACAAGACTCTCCAAACACATCCTCTTAGAGGAGGCTCCATCTCATAATTATAATGTCTGTGTCAAATTTGTTTGCGTGAGCTTTTTACCAGCTGCTGGTCTGATAGTAAGTAATCTGAAGCCCTTTCACCAGAGAGGACCTCAAGCCTATTTCTTTCACTGTGCTGAGGCCAAGCGTAACACAAGTTTCTCACAGGCCTCTGACATAGGAAGGCATTGTATGCATTCCAGCTAAAGGCATGTCTATGTCCTTTAGTCTGTTTTCCAGGAGACAAGAGAACAGTAAAAATTGCCTTTGTGCCTTCTGTGCAGTGTCAGCTGTGAAATCTGACTGAGAGGAGACCTCATTAATGTTTATAAATATGTGAAGGGTGAGTGTCAGGAGGAGAGAGCCAGGCTCTGCTCAATGGCATCCAATGGTAGGACAAGAGGGAATGGGAGCAAGTTGGACCACAGGAGGTTTAATATTAATACGAGGAAATACTTCTTTACAGTAAGGGTGATGGAGCACTGGAACAGGCTGCCCAGGAGGGCTGTGGAGTCTCCTTCTCTGGAGACATTCCAGAGCTGCCTGGAAGCATTCCTGTATGACCTCATCTAGGTGATCCTGCTCTGTCAGGGGAGTTGGACTAGATGATCTTTCTAAGTCCCTTTCAGCCCCTAACAGTCTGTGATTCTGTGATCTGCAACACTGGCACATAATACTTAAAAATCTGTTCTAGGTCTCAAGAGGGCAGCCTCCACTCCCTAGTGGTTGAGGTCGTTGAGGCCCCATCCCTGGAGGCATTCCAGGTGAGGCTTGCCAGGGCTCCGGGCAACCTGATCTAGATTGGGACGTCCCTGCCCACTGCAGGAGAGTTGGACTAGATGACCTCCAGAGGTCCCTTCCAACCCAAACCATTCTAGGATTCTATGATTCTGGCTATTTCACTGAAACTAGTGTGGTAAGATGGTTTGCCATGTCATAGAAGGCAGCACATCTCCCATCCCTATACATTTACTTCAAAGACAATCTGATCACTCCTCTGTTAGCTGCCAAAAGGTGATGTTCACTCATTCCACTGCCACACTGAAGACATCTATTCAGACTTTCAGTATCACCACACTCATGCCAACATCTTCAAGCTTACTGGACTCCCTGCTTTCTACCTCACCAGTTGAAGAGTTTACACCATAGGTAATGTGTCTACTCCAGCCATTGCTGGCCTCCAAACTCCACTGACATTTCAAGCCAGTCATGAGATTTTGCACAGGGAAAGTGATGCGCATGTTTAGTTGGCTAATTGCACTGAAGCAAACTTCACACTACTACTGGACACCAGAATATTGACAGAAGAATACCACATTTTGATCTAAGGTAATAAATTGTCCAGGGACTCCTACAAGCTCATCCATCACAGCTGATGTGTCTAGTCCTTTCCTGTTTTTCAGCTGATGGATGAGGGAGCACAATCTGAGATATCTGGGTGGGTCACCCTCAGCACAATTTGTGGTCTGTAGGGGTAGACTGGAAGTTTGTCTTCTCCCATCCACACCACTTTGAAGAACTTTTTGCAATCCAATTTATTCCAGTTACAACTCAGGAAATTCTAAAAAACTTGTCTACCTTTTTGGTGCTTAGACCTTTATCTAATCTATACCACTTGAATAAGTCCACACTGGGCACACAGCTTTTCCAACAGATAATGTTCTGAAATGAATTTGCTGAATACAAAAGGGACTAAGACAATCTCATACAAGCTTCTGCAAAATATCTCAAAATTATAAGTAATGTTTAGAAACAACACTTCTTTTCTCTCCTGATCCTAAAAGCAGATGTTTAATCTAACCAAGACAACTGTTTGCATACCTAAGCAATGTAAATTGGGAGCAATGGATGTAAAACTGTCCACACATAACTATCTAGTACTTACAAACTACAAGCATTTCACCACTCTTTCTGGCAGAGCAGGCACTTCTAAGTGGTTTTCATGTGCTAAAATGTCTGGGTTAATACAGTGAGAGAAAAGAACATCTGGACTTAAAATTCACATTGGCCTATTCTCATTGCCACAAGCATTTATACTCCCAGCACCTCATACACATGCAAACAAATTCAGAATGAAAGCACTGAAAAATGTTTTCTGTGGAGCTACTTAAATTACTGTACATTTTCTGAAGAGAGCCCAGTATACACAGAAAGCGTTGGGGAAATATGTACTGGACTTACAGGTAAAACCTATCTGCATAGGAGAAAAAAAAGTACAGCAGCCATTCATAATTAATATATTTTAAATTATATCTTCATCTTTGGCAGTACTAACTATGAACTGTAAGATATAATTACAGAAACAAGTTGGCACTAATGCATCCTTAAAAGTAAGCAGATGTTTTAGAATTATCTTCTACAAACTTTTACTTTTATCAATCATAAAATTGAATTTCCAACTCACATTTTTATATATTGTATAGTCTTGGTTTACAGAGATGTGACATACTCTATACATCTGTAATATATGCCTAATTTATGTTAATTAATGATATACCATCAGAAATAGGGCCAAACACAGAAATACTATATAACTTCTATACCTTTCTCACCTGTAGAAAGGAAAAAAGAATTTGTAGACACTTAACATCTAAACATGAATGAGTCAGTAGCATCATTAACTCCTGCTTCCAATAAACTATCAGGCTGCTAAAAATAACAATCAAAATAGTGTTGGTAGTCATAGAAGATACGTTTTCCAAGGATATCCTAATCATCAGGGTACTCTGTGTCATTAGAAATGGCAAAAAGATTAAATTAAAAATATTAACCATTTGGGAGATGGTTGACGTGATCTCAATGCCTTTAAGATTCTAAATTAAAAAACCAACACCCAACTGTTTCTCCTCCAGTTACAGCCACATCAATAGTTAGTGCTGCACTATCACAAAGGTGTTTTCAAACCTTTTGCATTATGAATTCATTTTTCTGTGGATGACAGTGCTCTTCTCAAGAGCAGTCTCTAGTATGTACCTATCTAAGTGTTTTCCTGAGTAGACAAACTGATAGAGAAACTTAAGTCTTATAAATAAAATAAAGGAAGACAGAAAAGCTTTAAGTTCATTTAAGGGGACACAATAATAACTGCCACTAAACTGAATGCTCAAAAGTCTGGCAAAAACTCACAGTGTGTCTCTGAACTTTCCAACTAGTAAACCAGAAGTTGGTCTTTAACATAACTAGAAGTGGAAAACATTTTTCTCCCAGAGATATAAGGTTCTAAATACTCTGATCAACTGTGATTTACTCTTTTGATACGAAGTGCTACAATCAAGTAACTGAGGGATGAAGCAGATAAATATTAAACGTTATGTGCTTTCTGAAAACTGGTATCTGTTAGTATTCAGCATCACTTTATTTGATGTCTGTCCTGTTTCAAGGCACAGGCAGGGAAAGCCAGATGCCTCCAGTTACAGAGCTCTGGAAATGCCGATGGCTGCCTTTTGCTGCCATCGCTGGCTGATCCAGCATGGACAAGCTGGGCAGAAGTATTCATCACAGAAGCAGAAACCTTCTATTCCATACCATTCCTTTCCATTAGGGAAACAGCAGTAGGGGAGCCTAGTCATAGCTCTTCCTAGGGAAGGAACATCCCAAACCTGGCTGCATCCTTCTCCTCATGGAGAGACATTCAGTGTTCCTTTTAATTAGTAGTAAAGTCTATTTTAATAGTTTCCATTCAGTCAGTTTTTTAAATGCATAAAACAGAAGTCAGGGTCTTGTTAAGCAGTATGGTAAGCAGATTAAATGCACTTTATTTATCAGACCCTACTTTCTGGCCCACAGCATAACCCTAAATCTTCTGATGAAAACAAATTTTTAGGGTGAAACTGAAGGAGTTTGAAAGACTCTTCACAGATGGATCCCTCCTGTCTGCCATCAGCCTGCTCTCCAACTGCAAGCCTAAAGGCATTTTGACTGTGACAGTATTTGGTAAGTCTAAGAAACCAGCTGGGACTCCAGAAATGGAACACATTTTTTCCTGGCATATTTGTACTTGCAATGGCTCTAAATGTAAAAGAGTCAAAGGCTTTTGACAGTCCATCTCCCGTGACTCAAAGCCTTAGGCAAAGAATGTTTTATTGTGATATAAGAAGAGCACATTACTGGAGAAGAAGAGAGGTTGTAACGTGAAATTAACTTCTCTTGTTCTTTGAAAACTATGGAGTGATACTTTGCCACATCATGCAGGAGGAGTGAGAGGAACACAAAACAAGATGGAAAAATTCCCCTTTCAGTGGGAAGAAGGAGCTCTATCTCAACATCGATAGGAAATGAAAGCAACTCTGCCCATGCTTTCTTTTTCACTTGGCTCTGAAGATGATATGGGGAACCCAGAGAAGAAAACAACTGAACTGACACACTCTTTGGCTTGCTTGTCTGTATGTTATAAATTTTCAGGCACAGAATCAGCTGCAACTGGCCTCCAAACTCACAGTATTAGGTGGAGAAAATACACATGATTTGTTATAATAGAGCCAGCAACAGTTTTCAAGGCATTGTACCTGTAACAGGAAGGCTGGAAATAGGCAAAAGGTGTGAGGGACACAGCTGGAACAGTTGATCCAAACTGGCAAAAGGGATATCTCATAAAAGATAATATGCTCAGCAGTAAAACTGGGATGGTGCAACAAGAAGGGGAAAGGCAAGTTGGCTTTGAAAAGTGGCCGTTGCTCAGACACTGGCTGGGCATCACTCTGATTGTGGGAGGTAGAGAATGATTGCCTTTGCACCAACAAGTGGTGCAAGGCATCAACACTTGTTTCCCCACTTTCATTCACTTATTAAACCATCTTTATCCCAATTCATGAGTTTTATGAGATTTGCTCTTCCTAATCTTTTCCTCGTCCTGCTGGGGAAGGTGTGGATGGGCTGAATGAGCAAACTGTATGGATGCTAGCTAGGGTAAGCCCGATGCCTTCTAAAAGCAATTGTCCTTGCTTCAAGAATGTAATTCCTTCTTGGAAAAGATATTCAAGGTGCTCCTACAAAGACCTCATTGAAGTATTTGCTCCAAGTACTTTCACCTCTCTCTCACTGCACAGGAGAGAAACACGAACACTAACAATGTGACACAAACTTTAATATGTAATTTGCTTCCAGCTATTAATACATTTTCCTAAGATTTAAAAACAATTTGAGACCTATATCAGTTATTATAAGATCCAATTCTTCCTAGAAATAGTGTTAAGCAGCTGACTCCCACTTAAACATCTGAAAAAAATAATGCTGATATCTGAAAAATACTATGTCAAGGAGAAAATGGCTTCAAAACAGCAAAGAAGAAATCAACACTAGTTACTGCCTAGTGTTCCACAAGCCACAGCTTCATTAAATAGTGTAGCTATTAAGAAACTCCTTGTTTGAAGGAAAATACTTTTCATTAATTTTTTTTTTTAAATTAGAAGTGAAAACAGAATAGGAAATTCACATGTATTCATATATTTACACAAATCATTTCCTATTGATCAAATGGATCAATAAAAGCTATTTAAACATATGATTTATTTTGCTTGTGATTTACTATCTAGACATCATTCACAGCATAAATATCTACTATAGTCTAGAATCTCAGCCAGTATTGAACATTCATTTTTGCAATAAAAATATGCACTTTCCCTGATCTAAAAAAAAAAATAGTCTAAATGTATAAGGGGAAGTTTTAGAATTAGGAAAAAGCAGAATTAGGAAAGTGGGTAATGAGCTTTTACTTTCTTCAAACAAAATTTAGGTAGTTTTAGTGGGTTTGCTCATTTCTAACTCACACTCTGCCCTGAAAAGCAGCGAGCACAATTTAAATGTCTTCCTGCAACACTTGCTTATGTGAAGAAATAAATATAAGCTTCTTTCCTTGAACTTTTAATGGAATTTATATCACACTGAGTTCCATTTTGCTGCTGATTTTTTTCCTTAATGCAAAATGTACAAGCTGTTGTTGAAAATGTAATTAATATTGGTTTTGACTGTGCAATTCTACAACAAGAAGAGATCATGACAAAGTCTGCAATAAGATTTGTCTGTTCTAGAAAGGCAGCAATGTTGCCTAGGAAATAAGTCAAATGTAATCAGACTCTTCATGGTAATTTGACAGAACTATGTTATCAATTTCAATACATAAAGCTCTACCACCTACTCCTCTGTAAATTTTAATCTAAATGTATCTTTTTTTCATAGTCATAGGTTTACTTACTACATTTTTCTAATGCTTATTAGGACTCAGGGGCAAGTAGAGAAAAGGGCTAGCCAAAAATGACCCTTGCTTTTAAGAAAGTCTTAACTTTCCCATAATGATTCTTTCTTTTTATTTATCTTTAAAAATGCATCTCAGACCTCTTTACTGTCTTGGCCATTTCCATGTCAGCTGCCTACTGCTCCATATCAGCATGCACAGGCACCAAAGTACTGGAGTGACTGAAAGGAGCCCCTACTCTCAAAAACATTGATTCAAGAAAGCAGGGAGCCACGAGGCAGATCCAGATGGAAGGAAAAGTGTAGAAAATGAGACTTGATAAATATTCAGATTTTCACTGTTTGTGATGCTTGAAAAGAAAAATACAAATCTTTTTGTTAACTAGCAAAGCACTAACAACAAGTAGGCCAAAGTCTCCTTAAATCTGTCTCCACTTTGCCATCAGATATTTGGTGGGGTTTTTAAAGCCTGTTTGAAAGAGATTTAGTGTTCTGCAGTCTTATTGGAAACTCAGCATTCAGGAATCATGAAAGAACTGCAAAACAGAGGAATTAAGCTTACGATCTTAAAGTATTCCATATGTATCTGTCACAGTTTTCAGCCTGAAAGTAGAAGTATTCCCAAGCCTTCTTCAACTTCACTAACTTTTTACCAAAGTTAATAGCAAATTTCTCATTGTTTTTAATAGCTGAGGGTTTAACTCCATGCAAACTGCTGAAAAATCCACTCTGCTTTCTGAAAAAAAAAAAAAGCTATACTATACTGTAAATAAAATACCTGATGTGAATCAAGTACTTCAAGTTGACATATAATTCATCATTATTGTGAACATAAATCATTCTGGGCTTGCTTAGGTATTTTTTATTAAATCCTGATTTTTATGACTGGATCCTTCTTCCTAGTAAAATCAACAGGAATTTTGGCTGAGTTACTGTTTCAATTTCATCAATTAAAGGTTCAATATTCAAAATACATGTCCCAAGATCCTTTTAAAATATAATTATCAGGACTCAACATCTTGGCTTAAGGACAATAAAATTACAATTAAAACCAGGAATGCATGGGTAATAGCATTGATTAAACAGTAAAGAGAATAGTTACCCTAACTTCCCAATAGTAGAAATCACTGCATGTAGGTATACAGACATTTGGCAAAAGAAATGCTTCACAAAATTCAGCTTTAAGCCATACAGACAAGCCAGTATAACATGGTGTGCATTTAGTTCCTTTGTATATTCATTTAATTCCTCTTTCTGTAAAAATTTACACTTTTAAAAATAAATTCAATTGATACATGATCTAGATTTGTCAGAGTCTAGTGAAACATTGGTAAAGTTCATATATAGGAAGTAATTAGGTATTTCTTGCTTCACCTTTCTCTCCTTCCCTAAATTGTTTTTTGAACTTTTATTCACATTGTGTATATCCCCATTTGAAAAGCCCCTGCTCATTTGTTGCATGTGATTTACACAGCAGTTACGGAGCAAAGACAGGAAAAATGGCAATTAGACACTGTGAGGAAAACTATTTCCAATCTGAAAGGTGAAAATGAAATGGAAGATCATTTTCAAAGAATAAAACAGAACTACTGGGTAAGCAAATAGTTCTTATGACAAATAAGTATTAGTATAGTAATGGTATTGGTCTTATATGATATAAATTTAAATGAATTTTCAATAAATATGGTATTATCTCCTATATTTTTTACTTTATTAATTTTAAACATATAGTTTTACATCAAGTATTTTTCCTATTGATATATGTATTTAGTATATAGAGAATATATTTGGATATATATCAATATTTAAGCCATCAAACCATTTATATGATAAAAATGCTAAAAACAAGCTAAAACATTATTTGATAGTAAGAGAATGAATAAATTACAAAAAATATTTCCGTTGAAGACTTTTTAAATGTTTCTACTGCATTTGCTTCAAGTAAGACTTTTGATAATTGAGCTGTCATCAATAGTTGATGTTAGACTTCTATCTCTGTGCAGATGCAACAAAAAAATTAATTATGAGGTTTCAATTAACAGTAGGTATGCCACGGCACCGGAGGAGTGCAGCTTCAGAAACAGACAGCAAGTAAGATAAAGGTGATTTACTACAGAAATAGCTAGTAGTAGCAGCAGCTGCCTGTGGGGATGCTGAAAGTGCTGTTGAGACTACAGACATTAATAAGCAATGAAAAGATCAATCTGGCCAAACTTTCTTCTCTACTTCTTCCTAACTGCACACACACAATCAGAAGGGGGACAGACAATGGTATCTCATTGTCAGCATCTAAAGACAGACTACAATGCAATTTTTCTTTCTGGCATCTGGAATGTACTTCAGACAGTTCAATGACCACCACATATTAACATATCCAACTAAGTTCAAAAACTAGTATCAGAACCAGGCACAGTCTGAAAATCCCTTGTGGTCTCCTGTGGCCCCTGGTGCCATAACTGTGCCCACAGCAGAGGGAGCATTAAACTCATTGCCCACGGGAAAGTGTGGGGAGTGATCCCCATGTTCCTAGAATCCTTGCATGGGTAGGATGAGCTCATTAGCCTTCTGGCAGTCATCCTAGGAGAAGGACAACTCTGATTCCAAACCCGGGCAGATGGAGCTCGTTTAGCCCTGGAAGGCCTTCCATCTAAGAGGTTAAACCTCTGTCCTAAGGCCTTCACTGCCAGCGTCCAAGCTTGCTAGGCCCTGGCAGATGAACCTTAGGACTAAAGGGTGGGTCCAGCTCTGCGCATGCTGTGTCTCACCTAAAAAAATCCCTAGTGCAGGCTCAAGGGTGCTATGTGCTATTCTCTTTTTATCAGCGCGCTTGTAAAAGGTGCTGAGGAGGAGTGTGGATGGAGCCCTCCCTGGAGCTTCGTTCACGAAGCCTAGCCCCGACGACGACAAGTATCAGAACCCAACAGAGCATTTGTTCTCAATACCCTTGGACACAAATTTCCCAGTTTAAAATTTCCAAACTGAAACTTAGTATTTAAAAAGTTAAACAACTTTGTAATCAAATTTGTTAGAAGTGTAACTCAGTGAGACTTATTCTATTTCTTTTTCAAAAACATTCATTGTTTTTGTGTTTTGTCCTAGATATTGAAGAAAAAACAGCAGCTGCAGCAAAGGGATCAAAAGCTAGGAAGGGGGAGAAGGATAAGGGTGGGAGTTAAGATTTGATTTGGTTACATTATTTTCAATTTCTTCATTAGAAGATAGTATGAGAACATGTCACAGTTTCCCGAGGTAAAATACATTCTAAAAATGAGAATTTGGCATCTTTCAGTTTCAGGGGTTAGTGAAGGCTGACTATTCAGCATTATTTATACAGTCTCAGACCTTTTGCAGTTGCAATAAAACTCTTGATCCTCTTCTTAATAGCAGAGGTTAAATATCTTAACTCTTATTAGTAAAAATTAACCTTATTAGATAATTGGCCAGCTCAGAGGATAATCAGATTCTGAAGGTGTAATTCAGCAGTACAGGACTAAATTTTTTTTATGTTATTTTTAATTACAAGGTAATTCAGTAGTACAGAAAATCTGTTTAGTAGAAATAAAAATTACTAAGACAGTTCTAGGAATATACTTCAACATAAACAAATATCAAAATCAGGATACAATTAATTTATCTCCTGACCTCTTAGGGAAAGATGATGAGATTATTCCAGAGACCTAAGGTCCTTTTAAAAGTGAGAAAAGTCATATTAGTCTTTTGTACTACATGCTAATTTCAGCCTTCTATTGAGTCATATGCATGACTATACCATAAAAATCCATGCTCCATGAGTTGTCAGATCAACCATACACCAACAGATTTTAGATGGAGCCATTGAAATCAGTATAAAGACCCTTAACACAGAAAAGAGCATTTTGTGAACTCATAAGGCAGAGAGACAGCAGATCCATAAAAGGACCCATAAACTCTGCATATGGTTTGGGGAAGATATCAATAGTTTTTCTATCTACCACATTTCCTGCCTTCTCAATGGAAAACTGTAGACTGCAAAAGCGATGCCAAAGTCTAAAGGAGGACACGCACAAGAAAAGCCAAAAATGCATAGATCCGATTTACAATTTCCAAAAGCTTGTTAAGCACAGATTGGGACACATTGACAAGAAAATATTCAGTACTATAGTTCCCCTTTGTTTCCTTTTCCAGTTTAATGTTCCTTTTCTGGATTTCTTGCCCTATTTTGCATGAAATACATCAGTTATGACTCTAAGATCACTACTTGAAGTTTCATACATGGAGCTCTGCACGCTATTCAAGGTGAAGTGGGGTCCCCCCAAATTGCTGTTAATTTAGCAAGACTATTTTAATGGTGTGTAGGTCACTAAGCAGACAGACAACTATGTTTTTCAATATGCTTCCTAGTGGATCCAGTCTTCGATTAATTCATGTATCTGGTTAATTTCTAATGAAACATATGAGACATCAAGTTTCACTTTAACAGCAACACACATTGCTTATCTCCTCTGTAATATTGTTTGTTACTGACTGAGGGTGAAATAACAAATTAAAGTGACTGCCTCAAATCACAGATACAGCTTAGAATTGTTTCATATTCTCAAAAGCACAAGTGTTCCTCCACATGTACAAAGTATGAATGGAACAATATCTTTCTCTGTTAGTGTTGTCAGAGACATTGTCTGTCATGATGCTATATATGTCCAAGATGAACAGCAAAGTGTGGTCATCAAACTGATTAGAACCTATTCGTAAAACAAGAAATTACATAATATTGAAGATTTGCTTATACACCCAAATCAAGTAATCAGACAAACTGCCAAAGTAAACAAAATCTCACCCTAAAATTTGGTATTTGCTAGGCAGCAATTTCATCTGGAAAAATATTCCATTGCAAAAACTTGTCTACAAAATACATAGAAAAACATGGAAGATTGTTTATCCTGCTCTGTTTTTAAACACTGCTAACTATGTATTCAAGACTATGCAACACAACTTTCTTAATCCATTCTTCTTTACCAAAATCTAACATATATCATTAACATGAGGATAATCAGTTTGAGTATCAGTTTTTCATCCTTGCAATCAGGTTATATTTTCACCTGTAAACTAGAAATATACATTATTTAACAGATTCCAGTGGAAACTGTCAGTTGCAGCAGCTGGAACTCTGAGAGCAATGCAAAACTGGCAACTAGAAGCTGAGGTTTATTTTATTATTATTTGTTACATAGTCTCAGTCAACAACTAACAAAATCAACTTTAAATATACAGTCCTTCTGATAACCTAAGAAAACCAATAGGAAATAGCCGAACAGAATAATAGCAGTTTTTTGTTTGCACTCTTTCTTGTAGAATAGTCAAGTAACACTACAGTTATTATAAGTTTGAAGACAGCTGCCTGCTAAACAAACAAAAAACAACAAAAAACATTGTTGACATCGAATTATTTACAAAGAATAAACTTCAACAATTCCTGAATACTGTGGGATAGGATTGGTTTGTGGGATTATTTTGTTGGTATGAACATTGAAACAGACATGACAAACAAATCAGACAGCAAGTTCTCTCCCTAACTTTCTTCCTTTGCGTTAGAAGCTATTTTTCTAAATACACAGCTTGCAGTGTAAAATAGTCTTGTGATGGCATCTGTTGGGGAGTGCTGAGGTGCTTGACCTACAACATTTGTTCTTGTAACTCTGAAAGGATAAGATTTAGGTGGAGTTTATGTCTGCATTTGATATTTCATCAAATGTTATTGTTCTTTCCAGGTAGATCAAGACATAATTGTAACTACTTCAAAGGAACAGAGCATATAAAATTAGAGAAGAACATCTGGATGAGGGAGCAATAATAAGATATTTGGTCTAGCTGCTGCTTCTTATCAGATCATATACTGATCCATTTTGCATCAAAAAGCTTATCTAAGCAGCTTTGTTCCACCCCAGGAAAAGAATAAATCTGTACTAATCTGATTAAAACCTCATTATAAGAAGATGACCACTAATGAGTCAGGACAAACAAAACCAGAACAGACTAAAAGAAAGCTTTGAAACTAATGGTTTTACTGGAAATTAGTTTCACAGTATCATGTCATGTACAGAACTAGGAAGGCCATGCTACTCATTAAAAATACAGAAGAGCAAAAGATTTAAGTTACCTACACTATTATAAACCTCTCATCTGTATTATAAGAACTATCCAAACTAATTAATTGCCTTTATTCAGCTGGTGAAGGACAGCTTCTGATAATAAAATAGGTTTTTCACAGGCTAAAAAGACAAACAAACTCAGCCTCTTTTCTCTAATATATATGACCATCACCAGCACTTCCAGTTCTTCCTTCTCAAAGATATTGTAGGGAAAATATTTAGCCCAGCATCAAGTGAGCACCAGGTGAGTGTGCCAGAATAGGGCTGCAGAAGACTTTGCTTTTACTTTCTTATTTCACAATATACCCAGGAGCAGGTCCTTCCCAACACATAATTGACAATTCTACTAAATTGTGTTTGCTGTGGCAATCCCTGGAGGCCATTCTAGCTCCTCCTGGAGTGTTCATAATCCAGAGGCATTCTGATCGTTTCATTGTTATCATTCACTTCTACACAAGAGCTACACAAGTATTTTGTAGTTTGGAAACTGGCTTTTTTACAGCACTTTAGATTAAAAAGTGTTCGACTGTTTGACAAAATCAGTTCATTTACACTTCCCCAATTTTTGAAAACTATTAGTTTGCAGAGAAATAATTTTCATTGATTAACAATATTCATCATCATCATGGCTAGGCTTCACGAACGAAGATCCAGGGAAGGCTCCATCCATGCTTTTCATCAGCGCTTTTTCCAAGCGCTGCTGGCTGCAAAGGCCAATTTGGGACAGACAAGAGCGGCTGCAAAAGGCACAGCACAAGGACTCCTCAGGAGGTAGAAGCTGCAAGACACGATTCTTTCTGCGCTGTCTTTTCTCCTCCGGAGTGATCCTGCGTGCCTGCTCCAAACCATGGGCTGCATTCAAACTAGTGTGTGTGCAGAGCTGCTGAGTGGAGGCCAGAGGAGAGCAGTTCAGGGGAGCAATATGGCCAAGGCTCAATATTAACTAGATCAATATTAACGTAATGATTAGCCACTATATTCTTTGAATAATCATATTTCTAATGTATTTGCATTGCTTCAACCAATACAAGTCTTAAATTCTTTTTATTTCCATGATAATAATTCTCAAGTAGTCTTTTTTTTTAAGAGTGTTATTTCTTACCAAGAAGCAGAAGAATTAATGAAATTAATGACACTAGCAAAACATTAGTTATCTTCAAGCCAGATGTCTATAGAAAAGTTTGAATTCAGATATTGGAAGGATGCCAAAGTATGTTGAATTTTTCTATTCAAACTACAGGGCTAGTAAGACCATGATATAAAAACAGTCAAAAGAGGATAGTGCTACAGGTTATCAGTTGCCCTGAGACTTGCCATATTTTAGTGGGTTTTTCTATCTAGTAATGTCAAAATCTAAAAACTTAAATACCTATATAATACACATATTGAATCCATGCCACAGACTCTCAATGAGTGATTTGCTAATGTCTAAAGTTTGCTGCAACATCACTGTGAATCAATAACACTCCAATACAGATTTAGACACATTTTTTAAATGACCTTACAACATCTTCAGAGTATAAAAAAAATCAAATCCTATTGAAAATCATTTTCAAAACTAATAATTGCCAGATTAACTCAGTTCATTTTCATAGCTACAGAAATTTAACCTTAACCTTAACTGATCTTTAATGTTCCTTAACATTCGTAGTCTTATTTTTTGTGAGGATAAAGGGTGCCTGAGAGTTAAATTTAAAAGTGCAATTTAGATATAGCAATGTATGAAATATATATGATTTACATTTTAATTAGAAATGCCCTGGACTTTTAGAGTAAGAATATTTAAATCAGTTTTATTTATATAAAGGGAAAATACAAGAATTTATTAATACATGTTTTTATAGATAATTTACAAGCCAGAGGGCAGGAAAATGTAAAATTCAAAAATGTACAAACAAGCAAAAAAAAAACCACCAAAAATACATTATGGAAATTCTCAAAAACTCTCTGCAGATAAACATACTTTCAGTAGATGTATTTTGGCAATATCTACAGAAAGGCACTGATGGCAGAATTAACAAAAATTTCTCTGTAGTTACCAGTACAGAGCTGCCTTGATTAAATGCATATAAATTTGGAGCAGATGACCAATTGCCTCTAACCTTTATGAAAGTCCATGGAAAACTGTGAAAAGATTAAAATTTGTGTATTATTCTAGACAGAACTAGTTTCAGTGATTTAAGTCTGAGTAAAAAGCAAGCTTTTTGCCTGTATTATTCAACAGGTTAGACACATTAATACTAAGTGGATTTATACACACAAGAGGCTCCAGTCTCTGTGCACTGAAACACCACGTAAAGTCCATTTTCAAGCTTTTTTGACTTGCATGTCAAACCTTTGACTGTGAAAAAATGAGGACAGACATGTAATCCAGCTGTAATTGTTTTCTAGAGCAAGCAATTTTTATGATAAGTGTGCCTTCGCTATATGCCCTAAACTGTGTGTTCCCTTTCCATTCAAGCTACGAAAGGCTGAAATTAAGCCTGTTAAAGTAGTAGCTAGGGGACTTTATAGAAAAGATATTCAACCCTTAGTTTAATTAAAACAGACATTACAACTATAACAAAATAGCTTGCAACCTAGTTTGCTCAGAAGATGATCAAATTTGGTTCCTTCCCCTCTCTGCAATAACACTGAGAAATTACAGAAATAAATAATACACAGCAATAGCTGGACATCATAAATAATCTACAGTGTACTCAGCACATTTCTTAAACTTAAATATTTAAACCAAACAATTCTTTAGGAGCAATGCAATTTTTTTCTTCTTGATTCAAACCCAAACAATGCTGTTCAATAGATTAGTTACTGCAATGTGTCACCACTCACAAATGAAACAGTAGCAAGAAAAAACATCAAGAATTCTGTACTATTTCTTCTTTTCCTCCTGGTTGACCTACGCTGGAATGTATGTAAAAAAAAAATCAGGAAAAGAGCAATTGGGACCTAATTTGTAAACAGAGTTGATGTGATGTATCCCAAATATTTCCAATATTTCCCTTCCAATTCATTTTCCAAATGTAAATATCAAGTTATTCTGCACTTGTTTGCAGTGTATGTTTGTCTAATATCATATGTAGAAGAAACCATAGCATTTTCAAATATAGAGGACACTTTTGGTCATTGATACCATGGTTCATGTTGCTTTGTTAAAGGTTTGTGCTGTTTCAGTGGGCAAAGTTGCTAATATTTCCTTACCTTACAGGTAAACTCTGCAGAAGCAGGTTAATGTCTATACTGAGAATTTCATTCACAGCTACTGCTTGGAGAAGACTACCTAAAATAATGTGCTGCAATACGGAGGGTACTGTGAAAATTGAGCTTCTTCCACAAGGGAGGATTAAGCTCTGAAGTACAATTTCAGGCATTGTCACAAAGAAGGAGAATATTTTTAAAAACCTAATTTATTTCTTCTTAATCTTTCTGGGTTACAAGTTTAAGAGATGAGTGAAATAAATGCAGACAAATGATGATTCATCTCCAGTTGCAAAGCAGCTTATCCACCGTGCATGCTTCATAGACACCTTTGGCATTGCTGGATGGGATCAGCAAATACTAATTTCCTAGTATTGGAAAGAGGGTGATTTCCCTCAAAAATATATGTCCTATAGTTTACAGGAGAATGAAAATGGTTACAAGTGATGAAAAGCTTATTTAAGGAGAAAATACTTGGGGAAAAAATATTTCATTTAAAGCCAAGCTACTAATCAATTTCTTCCAGAGGGGACAAGTAGGGAGTTCTCTTGAAAGCTACTAGTTGGCAAAAGCCTGCTGTGCTGCACTGCAAGAATCACACAGATGTGCTAACATTGCACATACCTTAGAAAAGAAAGACCTAATTTTGAGAGGATCTTGCAGTATGAGCTCTCCTAGTGGGCTAAAAAGCTAAAACACAGCTGGAGCTGACCACAAAGAATACAGTAACATATCTAAAGCTGAAGTCAGGAATGTGTATGGTTTTAGGATATCAGTTTATGCTTGTTCATTTCTCTGTGTTCCATACATCTGTGAAACTCATTCTATAACAATTTCCCAGTAACTGAAACAAGAAGAAACTCCATGGGTAAACTAGACTAACATTCAAGTACTGAACAAATACTCTATTCTCCGTCAATACTCCATTATTGTCACTTGTGACTATAGCTGTGAATAGACCAGCAAGCAAAGATCCCAGTAAGAGTTTTAGCCCCACTTCTCTTGGGAAATCATGTTGTATCCAAATATAGCTTAGCAACTTACGAACACAAATTTTCTCATGATAGTCCACTTACATTTTATCCTCTCCTTAATTTCATCCTATTAGCTCTTAGTTGTACCACTGTGTTTATTCTATAGAATTCTTGTTCCTTATTGTCACTACCCTTCAAATATTTATGGGTTATTTTCATTCTTCCCAGAGCCGTGGTTTGAAGGCCATACAATCTGACTTCAAAGTATGCAAGGTCAGGAAATATCAGCTGCATCACAGCATCACAGACCTATGTCAGCACCGTTTGGAACTGGCTGGATTTCTAGGCAGAAGGTCTCATTATTGATCCACTCTTTAATAGTTTAATCAATTACTCAGCACAAAATAAAAATATTCTCGTACCCTTTTTAAATTTCTACATTTAAATATCCTTTTTTGCAGGGTTGGGGTTTTGGGGCAGGGAAAGTGCGACTATAACTCATATTTGAATGTAATATTAATGGATTTTTTCCTATTTTATAATGGATGCGTCTCATGCATTTTAATAAACTTTTAATGGCTATAAAGGAACATCTAAGCTGCTTGCAGGAAAAACAACCCACATGGCACATCAAGTGAGATCTGCAGTTCTTTTCACCTCTGCTTCCGGATTTCTGTTACACTAAATGCTGTGAGTGATGAGTGAATTGTGGAGAACATCAGCAGAAAGGCCTTTCTACATATGAGCTTCTCAGAAATACTTACACAAGAAGAGGTTTTTCCAGAACAGCAGTCTCTGAATAATTCATCCATGAATACTCTTGTTCCAGGACAAAAGTGCCACATCTGGTTTAACATGATCCATTTTGAAAACAGTTTGAGATAAACCATTGTGGCAATTCCGTAGCTCATAAGCAGAGTTATTCAAATCCTTTTGAAACTTTAATCCAAGTTATCCATCAAATAAGCCTTAAGTAACTGAAATATTCCAAATAAGCATGGAACGGAACAGAACAGCAACAAAGCTGGAGATCATTGAGTGAGAAAAACAGATGAGCATCACATTTACTCTTCAATCAACCTGTTCTATCTACAGGAAGAAAACATATACAAGAAAAAACCTGAGGACTATCAAATCCAGCTTATGGGTAATTGGAAAAACCCAAGAAAACTTAGAAGATAAAAGTAAAGAAATAAAGTACACATTACCACAATTTAAGAAGGGAAATGCACACTCTACTTTTTGCAATATTTTAATTGTTAGAGCACTGAGAGCTTTTCAGTCTTACTTTTCCTCTTCAGGACATCTTAACCACCACATTAATTGACTGAAACTCCTAGGTAAGCACTGTCTGCTTTTCAATTTCTTCCTCTGCCCTTAAGGGTCTAAAACTTTCATGTTAGTTATGTTATATAGAAGCCCTGAGATTTCCCGCCCAACGAGAGTGTGGGATATCCGTGGGCACAGATATTCTTTCAACTTGTGCATCAGTGCACAAACTTCAAGGCACTGAGGACTCATTTACTCCAGTGAAAAGCAATGGCACTTGTGGGCAACTTGCAACATTCAACACTTTTTAGGCACAGAAGCACATCTGGTTTTCTGCATTTTAGATTCATCACACAGAAGGACCTAGTGCCTTTATTGTCCTGCTTCCATGTTTGCTCCCTGTGGTGCTGTTATCATTGCTCAAGCTGACCAATAAAAAAGGGGTTTGGGGAACCTCACTGTGGTTGGTAGTTTAGTTTTCTCTGGCCATTGCTTTTGTGTATTCCCTGTTAACAGAATCACTCCAGCTCAGCAGCCAAAGACAGGCCTTTGTGTGTTCTCAAGCCATTGGAGCTGGCAGTCTGTAGAGAAGGGGCAACATTTTGCAGGGAGGTGGGGAGAGTGTTAATGAGCAGATCCTGCATTCCTAGGGGAACCTGAAGCAAGTGTAAAACTGCAAAACTCAGGCATTGCTGGGTGACTGCTGCTTAACATTCACTGCCTTCCACTCCTAAGTCTTGTGTGAGAGGGAAGCAGCTTGAAAATAGACCAGTGTCAAAAAGCAAAAAACCATCCTGTCAGGAGTGGATCATTTAAGATATGGGGCTTTTTCGAAATCAGTTCAAGACAGTACAGTTTGGAGAAGACAATGTTGGGGGGTTATTTTAGATAAAATTTTGTCTCAGGAAGGTTCTTAATGTCATTCTGACCATAGAGGATGTGACAATCCCCTTGTGTTTAACTCAAACGCAGCTCATGCAGAAGTCAGCCTTTCAACTCCAGTATTAATCTAAATACCTTTGCAGTCTTTTGATTGCTGTAATCATAAAGTGTGCTGAGCTGTGAGGCAGCACACATAGGCTAAGAGCTATCAATCACTATAAAATACAGTATAAACAATATAAAGCAATATAAATTATATAAATCATATGCATAAAATACACAAAGCACAGTACTAGAAGAAGAAAGCAAATGAACAGCAATTTGTGAGTCTGATCAAAGACTGGAAAGCAACACATATGGGGTCTGTAATAGCAGAAGACATTTCCACTTGGAGCAGGCTGCTATCAGTAACTGTATTTGTGAGAGTGTATGACTCCATAAATGTTGATATGCACTGGGCAACAGAATATTTGCCAACACACGGTTTGCAGTCCCTGCTCACTTGTCTGCAAGGGCTTGATCTGTATTATGAGTGCCATGGCTTTTGGCAGCAGTTTTTTTAAAGATGCCCAGGCTGGATTTTTGTAATGTGCAAAGCATGGAAAGTGATCTTTACTGAAATCTTTGGAGAAAAGCTCAGATCCAAGCTACAGTGGCACAACCTGTTTGCCCTTCTCATGAAATGTGCACTTACTTTGATAACAGGAATGGCAATCAGTTCTTTTTAAATGAAGACAGTGCTATGGAATCAAGTTTAGATATGTTTGTCAGGAAAAAAATTCTAGCAGAAAGAAAAGCTGTTTGATTTTTAAAAGAAAGGTTTGAAACAGCTCAGCATATGATTGAGGCACAGTGCAGATTGAAAACTCCCAGTCCTCTGAGCGTGGAAGATGCACAATTCACCGTGCTGAACTGATGAAATGCTATGTCCCATTTCTGTGTGACTGGTCTCTCAGCAGCTCTTTTGTTACAGGCCCAAGGTGGTTTGGGTTTGGAAAAACAAGTTTGCATCCTTTGAATACGCAAAACATTAACTGAAAAGGATGGTAGTGTTGAGCTGGGAACTGTGGTCTGGCAGACATACTTTGCATGACCTGATAGAAATTAAACCTGCTGTCTACAGTTGAAGCAGCTATTAACCTAAAAGGGAGGTAAAATGTTTTATATTCCCTTCTGGTGAGAAGGTGTAATCAGCGGCTTTTATGAGCCAGATGCTGAGCTGGCAACCTGTAGGAAAGCTCTGGTAGAGGCCTTGTGAAACTTTCTACTTCTTGTATTTTTTTATTGGGAGTGATACATCTGTTACAGTAACTGCTCTTGTGGAGGCGTAAGAGATGGCAGTAGTCCAAAATAGTAACAAATAAGTGCAGGTAGGTGGGAAACCACAGCAGGGCTTATGGGGCGCTATCATTCGTACGGAAGAGGGTTACCTTCAAAGCCATACTAGTAAAATAAATCCTTGGAAAAGTGGCACAGGAAATTGGAAATGAGGCTATATTCAAGGTATGTTCAAGCAGGACTGAACTTTGGCTCATTGGATCTGAGCACAGATCAGAGGGCTGACAGTGCTCTGGTAAAAGCCTAGCATAGGGAGCTGACAGACCAGGAATCAACAACTCTGGGATGGTAGGGCAAGCACCTGGCTGGGCTGGCTCCTCACCGCTTTTCCTGTGTCACTGCAGCTCTCCAGGGCCTGTGGGTTGCTGAGGGTTCCCAAGTATGGCAGATAGCAGACAAGGTCCATTACAGCTGTGGCCCCCATTGGACCAAGGGGATTTAGTCAATAAAGCTTTGTGCATAGCTGCACCACTGAGAAGGCAATGTTTCTTTACTAGGACCCAGGGGGCCACCCTAGGCCTAGACTGAAGTCTGGCAGGATGAACTTTTAGGTGCTGAAGGAGATGGCTGTCCTCACTGTGAGGCCTCTCTTGATTGTCCTTGAAATGTCACAATGACCAAGAGATGTTCCTGAGGAGCAAGGAGAAAGCAAATAGCATTCCTGTCTCCAGGAAAGGCCAGAAGGAAGAGGAAGGCAATGCAGGCCAATTGGCCACGCCTTGATCCTTAGGGTTAGGACAGAAACCATTTCCAGCCAGGTGAAGGACAAGAAAGGGATCAAAAGCAATCATCATGAAGCGATGGAGGGGAAAGGACATATCACTGACCCTGTGGCTGCCTGCAGCAAGGGTCAGCTGCATGGGCGAGGGGGGAGCAGAGTGGGAATCAGGGCACCTTCGTGGGGGCAGTTCCATGGCTCATCCACTCTCAGCTGCCATCTGCCATCCCCTTTCCCCTGCCCTGTTCCTCCCCTTCTATGGGATGTAAATGGTAAAGTTTCAGGGGATGTGAGGAGTGTGTAGGGGAGCCATCATGGGAGAAGGTGGGTGCTGTCTCTAGACAGGAAACAGCTGGTTCCAGATGGTTTCCCAATGGACACAGGCACAAGGCAGGACACAGCTGAGCCCTTGCAGGAAGCCTATGGTGCCTCTGAACCAATCAGAGCTGGAAGCACCATGGTGGAAAGCTGCATAAGCACAGGCAGCTGAGGCTGAGGGCAGCCGAGGAACAGGAAGGGCAGGGGCTGGGTGGTTGCAATGTGCTGTGGTGTAGCTATTGCTGGCACTCCCAGGGGCTGCAGCCATGGAGGCTTATGCCAGAGTGGAGAACAAAAACAGGAAGGATGGAGTAGGGAAGAGTGCGAAGGAAGCAACAGTCAGTAGCCTTTACTCTGGCCACATCACTTTGCACCAAAAGTTTGAATCAAAACACCAAAAAGATCCAATAACTTAAAGGTACTGCCATCAGATTGGCTCTTGCTCACCTCTGGTAACACTGCCTCATCCATCCTCACTTTCGACCATGAACTAAAAAGAGATGGCATGTTAAATAAAACAGCTGTCACACTTAACAGTCTCTTTAGGGTCTTTGAGGGCTTTGTTGTGCATTACTTCTTTTGTATCTCTGGTACTAAAGCTGGAAGACAACAGAAATCAAAAGAAATACAACATAAAGCAATAGCATTTAAGTTTAAATACATTAAAATATTGGTATCCTAAACATGTTTACTGATGACAAGAGCTATGCTTATAGCCCAAAGCAGACCAGTCTTTCTTGCCTTGTCAACACAAGATAAGGTACTTTACTACCAAGTCCTGCATACACTATTTAAAAAACAGACAGTCTGATAAAATGCAGATTAAATACTCATACTTGCCCTTCTCCTCATCTCTGACTTTATTTTCTGTAACAATAGCTGCTAATCCGTAGCTAAAAATATTTTTCAAAAAAGATAAATAAATTGTGAAATCCAGCAGTTTTGACCTGACAAATCCTTTTAAAGTCATTTAATTTGTGGACTTTCATGTGCTTTTATCACTCTGACCAGATACGAGTGGATTTTTTTTTTATTTGAAATCTGTTGCTGACAGGTATTTTATTTATTGCTGCCATCATCCACTCTTAACATTTAGACTATAAAACTTGACTCTAGCCTGTTAACTATTAAGTAGCAATAATTATGTCTGAAGTTGTGGAAGCAAAGTGTGACAGTCATTTCATATCCAGTGCTTTAACAGGTCTTATAACCTCCTGAATTACTTTTATTCCCTACTTTCCATGCACCAGGGAAAAAGACGAGTGTGTTTAGGGAGAAGAGTAAACTTTGTACTTGACAAAAAAAGTGAAATTTTATTACAATATTGCCTTGAATGAGTGTTATCGTGCATCAGGTGGATGTTAAGTTGCCAATTCACACACAAAAAAATACTGTTTTTTTCATCTGTGAATGCACTAGTAACTAGCATTTTTTAATTAGATATAATGACACTTCAAAACAAGGTCTTGTTACCACAATTAAACAAGAATTAACAGATTTGTGTGTAGGTAAAATGGAATGATTTTTGTGAACTGCAAGAATCTACTAACAATATGATTTTCATCAAAAGACCAGCACAAATACACCACTCAAGTTTCCTGTAATACAAAGCATGCTTGTTAAGCACCAGTTTATGATGCACTTGAGAACTGGCATATTTATTAAATTGCAAAATCTGTTTGTGTCTGTTGTAACCTGTCAATGGGTGTTCATGTTCTAGTGGCAACACTCCTGTGGTACATATCACAGAATCACAGAATCACTGAGGCTGGAAAAGACCTCCAAGATCACCAAGTCCAGCCTATGACCCAACAATATGGCATCAGATAAACCATGACACTAAGTGCCACATCCAATCTTTTCTTAAACACCTCCAGGGACGGTGACTCCACCACCTTCCTGGGCAGTCCATTCCAGTGCCTAATCACCCTCTCTGTGAGGAAGTACTTCCTAATGTCCAGTCTAACCCTCCCCTGGCGCAGCTTCAGGACATACCCTCTTGTCCTGTCACTAGTTGCCAGGGAGAAGAGCCCGACCTCTACCGGACTATAACTTCCTTTCAGATAGTTGTAGAGAGTGATAAGNACTGGTCACCAGACAGCAACTGGATGTGGCACCATCCACTCTCTGTGCTCAGTCATTCAGCCAGTTTTTAACCCAGTGAAGGGTGTACCAGTCCAAGCCATGGGCTGCCAGTTTTTCCAGTAGAATGCTATAGGAGACTGTGTCAAAGGCTTTGCTGAAGTCTAGGTATATCACATCCACAGCGTTCTCCTGATCTACCAGGTGGGTCACCCAGTCATATAAATGAGATTAAGTTGGTTAGGCAGGACTGGCTAGGCCTGATCCCCTGGTTGTCTTGTACATACGTGATGGTACTTAGGATGACCTGCTCCATAATCCTGCCAGGTACTGAGGTCAGGCTGACAGGTCTATAATTTTCTGGATCCTCCCTCTGGCCCTTCTTGTAGATGGGTGTCACATTGGCCAGCCTCCAGTCATCTGGGACCTCCCCAGTTAGCCAGGACTGGTGATAAATGATGGAGAGTGGCTTAGTCAGCTCTTGCACCAGCTCCTTAAGCACCCTGGATGAATCCCATCCTCACCCATAGACTTGTGAGGATCTAAGTGACACAGCAGGTCTCTAACTACTTCCTCCTGGATTACAGGAGGGATATTCTGTCCCCCAATCCCTATCTACCAACTCAGGAGTCCAGTTGTCCTGAAGATAGTCAGTCTTTTTGTTAAAGACTGAGGCAAAGAAGTTGTTCAGTACCTCAGCCTTTTCCTTGCCTTCTGTTAGAATATTCCCCCCTTCATCCAATATGGAATCAAGATTTTTCCTGGCCCTCCTTTTGCTATTAATGTATTTATAAAAGCACTTTTTGTTCTCCTTGACAGAACTGGCCAGATTAAGTTCAAACTGAGCTTTTGCATTTCTAATTCTCTTTCTACATGACCTTATAGTATCCTTAAATATCTCCTGGTTCACCAGCCCCTTTTTCCAAAGTTGATACATTCCTTTTTTTTCCTGAGCTCTTGCAAAAGCTCCTTGATTAACCAGGCCAGTCTTCTTCCCCGCCAGCTCATTTCTTGGCACATAAGGATGGCCTGCTCCTGCGCCTTCATAATTTCTCATTACTCATTTATTTTGTTCCTGGCGACTAGAAAGAAAGAGGCAGTGCCTCAGACTTTCACTTGCTGTTTTATCTTGGCCTGATAATGAAGCACTCCTTCAGGTAAAATTCCTAGCAGAATACCGCACAAGAACTGCAGCAAGATCCGCTCCTGCGGCAGCTCCATAGACAAGGCAATTATTAACAACTGTTACATAGTGTGCAGCCATACAATTAAGTTCCCTTTCTGAAGTTAAACATTTAAAAACTCATCAGTATAGAAGAGTGAAAAGAATTCAAATGTTAACAACATGCTTCAAATTATTATGCAAAATCCAGACACATTTTTGGCTTGTTTGGTTTTAAATTATCTCAGACTAATACCTTATTTGGAATGACTGACTCATAATGGGAGATTTGCTTGACATTTAAAATTTATTTCATTTTTAATGAATGAAATTATTTTCATAACTTGACTTGTAAAGTTCTTTGTTAGTCATATATGTGCATCTTGTTTATATTCCAATAATTAAATGGCACGTATTGACAGGAATATTATACGCACATAATGCCAAACTTCAATAGTCTGTTTATGTGGATGGCACCTCGACATGTAACTGAAAGACTTCTTAGAGAGTACTTCTGTTAGCAGAAAAAACTCACAGTGCTTCAGCAACAAGGAAGTGATGTCTAAAAATAATCTGGTCAAAATATAGATATGATGTCCATAATTTAATACTCAGAACAGCAAAAGGAGAAGGCAAGACTTTTCTCACTAATTCTCCAAGGAAAATCCTTCAACCTGTCCTACATGTTAGTAGAGAATCTTCCTTTCTAAATTAGGTAGGCATCATCCTCACAGTCATTTATATTTCCCAGGAAAGTAAATTGTCACATTACTGAATTAGTCCAGCCACCCATACCAGATATTATCCTCTGAAGACTATGCGCAAAGCAGGAAAATTGCACTACATTTATCTTTTCATCTACTCATACATTTTCTCAATTATTCAGAAGACCACTCACTGAAAATTCTCTTTGCCCATGAGAAAAGTCAAAGTCAAGGTTCTACTGAAAAGTCATTTACCTGTAAGGGCAGGTTCCAGAACAACTTTAAATATTCCATGGAAAAAAGCCAAAGATGAAAAGGGATGTTTGGGAACTTAAATTTGGTTCAAATGCAAGTGTTAAGATATTTTTAATAGCACAAAAGGAGAAAACAAAAATAGAACAGTTATGACTTTTGAAAGGGTCTAAGTGGAGGAGCAAGTCTTGCACTAGTTCAGGATCAACTAGAGCATTGATCCTTACCCAGAGACTCTCAACTTTGTCACTACCAGTAGCGAGCTAGGTGCATTGCAGTCCCTCCATTACATACAACACCGCACTCCTGCCTCTTCCTTGCCTGTCTTTCCTGAAGACCTTATAACCATCCATCATGGCACACCAGTCACAGGACACATCCCACCATGTTTCATTTAGACCAATAACATCATAACTCTGAGACCAGGCCAGTACTTCAAGCTCCTCTTGTTTCTTCCTCATGCTGTGCAGATTGGTATATAAACATTTCAAGAATGACTCTTTATACTTGCTACCCCATGAGACAGGTGAAAATGTCTCGTCAGTATTCGACCTCTCAGTCCTTGGGAAGCCAACCCTCCCCTCATCTCTGTCATGTCTCATTCTGTCCCCTACCCCTTTCCAACCTAGTTTAAAGCCCTGTCTATCAACATTGCCAGCTCATGATACATGACCATTTTACTCCTCTGAGAAAGTTGCATCCCATTATATACCAACAGACCAAGGGACGAATAAACCCTCCCATGATCAAAGAATGCAAAGTTCTGTTGGTGACACCAATTTTGCTGCCATTTATTGACAGAGTGGATTCTCCTCTTCCCATCAATATTTTCCTCAGCAGCTGTGGGAAGTGAGGAAAATACTACCTGTTCTCCCAAGCCTTCTATTAAGCAACTCAAGGCCCTGAACTCTTTTTTTGGCTGGATATGAGCCAGAAATATATACTCACAGCCCAGAAAGCCAACCGTATCCTGGGCTGCAGCAGGAGAGGCATGAGCAGCAGGTCTAGGGAGGTGATTCTGCCTCTCTGTTCTGCTTTCGTGAGGCCCCATCTGGAGTACTGCATCCATTTCTGGGCTCCTTAGCATAAAAAAGATGTGGAGCTGTTAGAGCGGGTCCAGAGCAGGGCCACAAAGATGATCAAAGGACTAGAGCACCTCCCTTAAAAGGAGAGCCTGAAGGAGCTGGGGTTGTTCAGCCTGGAAAAGAGAAGGCTTGAAGGGGACCTTATAGCAGCCTTTCAGTACCTAAAGGGGAATTATAAGATAGAAGGGGAGAGACTTTTCAGCTGGTCACATTGCAGTATGACAAGGGGGAATGGTTACAAGCTGAAGGACAGGAAATTTCAACTACAAACTAGAAGGAGGTTCTTTACCCAGAGGGTGGTTAGGCACCAGAACAGGCTGCCCAAAAAGGTTGTGGATGCCCCATCCCTGACAGCATTCAAGGCCAGGCTGGATGTTGCCCTGGGAAACCTGGTCTAGCGATTGGCATCACTGCCCATGGCAGGGGGGTTGGAACTAGAAGATCTTTAACGTTCCTTCCAACCTGGGCCATTCTATGATTCTGTGATGATTCTATGATGAGAGTTATCAACAGGCAAAAAGCAATGACATCAAGAGTGGAATGAGGAATAAGCACTAAGAACAAAGCTAGTAAGATAAGGCTGAACGAATGAGTTTATCAAATCTTTCACAGAAAAGACAAGCTGAGAGAAATTTGACATGTTCAACAGACACGTGACATTATTTCATGCTGAAGTCAACCCACTTTATACATAGTTATTGTCTATTCTCTCATCTCTTTAAGACTCTACAGCTATTCCCAATACGGAGTGATACTCTTTAAAATATATTATTTGGTTTCAAATGATTTTTTAACCTACCATAGCATACAAAATTCTAGGTTAGCTTCCCAAGCCAGGAGTTGCCTTTTCATTCAAAGTTTAATGTAGAAGATACCTGGCTCATTACTAGCAGTGTTAACTGATATGGCAATACCAAGAATACTAAAAAGATTTTTTTTTCCTTGGAATCTATGGGTAAGCATATTCTTTAGGAAGAAAAGAGTATATGAAATACTGTTTGAACTTCAGAATCTTCTCAGTCTGTGCTGTCAAAGCTGCTCCATTTTGTGCAAAGCAGTTCAGTATTCATTAAAGCAAAGCCTGAGCCTCACATCTCTCAGATGAAAATGGTCTCTACCAAGCAATAGTGTCACTCTCATCAGTTCCCTCAGCCACTCCTCATAAGACTTATTATCCAGACCCCTCACTTGCCTCGCTGTAAGACAGTAATGTTATGATAAGCTGCTGTTCAGGGAAACAGAGTATACTGGTATTTGAAGAAGTAACTCCAATTTGTGCTACTTTTTTATAATTTTGCTGTTAAAAGAAAATAGAAACAATCTTTTTTCTACAATGAAAAGTGATTCACATAGCTGGCATATACCTAGAAAACCTCCCCTCTGAGTAAAGGACTCATCAGCACACTTCACAAAGCTCCAGTTTCTCTATAATATAATACTGTACTTGCAGCCTCCTCTCCCTTTTCTAAGAACCATTTTTCAGCAAATAATTGACATGAGAGACTGTTCTGTGAAAAGCAGAACAGAAGCATCTGGGCCATACAAATGCATTCCTTAACACTGTTTTTCAGAAAACAGTACAAGACAGACAGAGAAGTTAACAAAATGCAAGAGAAGCAAAATATCAGAATGATTTCCAAAGGATTCCTCACAGAAAGGAAAACATTTTTCTCTTTAGAGAAAACACTAACACTCATATCTGCCATCCAGAATTCTAGTATTATGCAGGAACAGGCATCTGACCTAGAAGTAGTTTTAGCTGGTAGTTTTATACTGAAAGAAAAGGTAAATAAACATGATGGTTTTCCAGTATGCTACAACACCTCCTCCCAAACATCACTTAAAAAATACACAAATTGAAAACCAAACTTTTTTTGAGCCTTCAGTAAAACGAGTCAGGCATTCTGCCTGGCCCACAGCACTAGCCAAGTTGCCAGTACCATTTTTTTCCTGTAAGTTTTGCTTCAGGAGATTTGGAGATAAATTAATTGCAAGTAAATTATCTTCAGTCAAGGAGAAAACATATTTATGTGAATCTCTTCTCTCTGAAGGAGAGGTTCAGTCACTCTGGCACTTTTGTCTCTACCAGCTCAGAGTCAGTAGGGTCCTCATTTTGGGACAGATGACAGATTTAGCAAGCCAAAGGAATGATTATGCAGGATGGGGCCCCATCACCAGTTTATGGTCTGATATTTTCACCTATATGTCATTGCAGATTATCTGTTCCACAAGCAAGAGAACTTCCAAAAGCAAACTGATTCAGCAGCAATGCTTATCAAAGCAAGGACTAGCAACATAACAGTATCCAGAGTATACTTCTACCTTTGACCCATTCCAGTTTATTTTCTTTACCTGTTTCTCACAACTTCTGCCTTTCACCATCACTTTCACCAAAAGCTAGGAATTTGCAGAAGTCCACAGCTGTCTTTGGAAGAGACATCTACATATAGGTTGTACTTGGTTTGAAAACCATCTTTAAATACTTTCACTTCTCTAAGGAACCATTCTATTCTAAAAGGATGGATTACTTTTTGACATACTGCCTTGATATCAGTTCCAAGAAAACAAATGTGAAAAGACCTTTCATATAGCACATGTCTATCTTTGAGGAAATGACAAACCTAGATTTCTCTTTCCTGTCTGTGTGGAGATGAGAGGAGAATTTGTTTAAGGTTTGTGAACTTGGAAGAAAGCTACACAGGTACACATACCCACACACTTTATTGTGGGCATGAATTTAGCTAATACAACCTTCTGGTGAGATAGATATTCTCATTGGAGGCTGTCAGACTTGGCAATGAGCAATGTCTGCTCCAGGAAAAGGCTGAACCAATTGGCCCTCTTGGTAGGCACGGTAGGAAGCATATATTTGTTAAAGTAACAATCTTTTTTACTAACCCTAATGTTCTTTATGCACACTCTAATAATTCCCACCACTTTCATCTCATTTGATATTATGAGGCTCCACAGAATTTTTACAGTGACATTCCTATGTATATAGTATTTCTTATATGCAAGTTTTACGTTTCACCCTATCATTTCACAGAAGCTACCTTGGAATTTTAATGCCAACTAGTAGTTTTGCTTTTGATAAAATGTATACTTACACTTGAGTCTTGAAGTGAATTTTGCTCTACAAAATGTGAGTCGTGATGAATGTGAAAGAAAATTATTTTCTCTAAACAGTCAAACTCAGAATTCTACTAACAGTTAATGGATGAGAGAAAGTGAAACTGAAATATTGAAGTAAAGGCAAAACTGAGAGGACCATGAGAACAGAAAGTAATTAAGTCACTCTAATAGAAAAGAAAACCCAGACTGACACAAAACCAAACAAAAACAAAAGAGCAAAACAAAATTAAAAAACAATAACATGAAACCCCCTATCCTTACTATAAGGAACTTGGATTATTTTAAGTAGGTCTGGTTTCAGACATACATATAAATCAAGCAGATGTGTAGGCTGTGTGATCTGCATTTATATGCACAATACAGGAAAAGACTATACACACTATGGAGGGAAAGACTCAATGAGGGAACTGTGAAAAGGTAATGTCTATATTAAGGGCTATGCAATCTACTAAAGGATGAATAATTTGCTCCAGTCTAATCAGTGTTTCACAGGATTTCACTGTTGGAGTAAAAATGAGCAAGATAAAAAGAAAGACAATGTTGTAGCCTATGCTAATCGTAGAAATATAAAAGTTATGAATAACTAATACAGGAGAAAATGAGAAATGGAATACAGAAGAGACGCCTTAATGGTGAAATGAAAAACGTGTCTCAAAATAAAGGAGTGAATCTTTCTAACTGAAAAAAGTACTAATGTAGATACATTGATCATCTACATTATTTACAGCAGCTCAGACTTCCTGACTGATTTTGTCTTGCATTTGAGGTTCTGGTGCAGAAGTGCATGAGGCAGACTTCTCTCCAAGTTCTGAACAGCACACAGTAGACATGCTGCATCCTGAACATCACCTCCTACCACAACATCCAACAGAACGGGCAGTTAGCTATTCTTTCTTGAAGGAATAATGCTATAACAGGGGTGAAACAGTGCAATAGCAATAAAAAAGGTTAATAAACATCAATGAAAGGACTTAAATGGTGCATTTACATGTGACAGCAGGGGACTAAATTCAACAGAAACTTCTAGTCCTTCATTCTTATCCCAGCAGACTACTGAGAAGGCAGGCAGGCAGGTTAGAGAAACTAGAAATTTAGTTTCTGGAATCACTGGGCCGTTCAGAAGTGATTCAGTTTGCAATGTGGAAGCCCACTTCACTGTGCAAGGCTATCATCTCAACTTTTCCTTTTTATACTGGGAATAGATAGCGTAAGATTCATGGCTGGCAAGAAACATCTACTTTTAAACATCCCACCATAATCACATCCACAAGCGCTGGCAGTAAAATCACATGAAATCACCCAGTGGAATGACATTTCCACAGGGGAGGGAAATGGAAGCTAGTCACCCACACTTGAGTTTTACTATTGTGGCTAAGCTTCGCGAACAAAGGTCCAGGGAGGGCTCCATCCATGCTCCTCATCAGTGCCTTTTCCAAGCGCTGATAAAAAGAGGATAGCAGATAGCACCCTCGAGCCTGAGCTATGGATTTTTTTTAGGTGAGACACAGCATGTGCAGAGCTGGACCCACCCTTTAGTCCTAAGGTTCATCTGCCAGGGCCTAGCAAGCTTGGATGCTGGCAGCCAAGTCCTTAGGACAGAAGTTTTATTAGAGTGTTCTTCTCTTAGATGGAAGGCCTTCCATGGCTAAACGAGCTCCATCTGCCCGGGTTTGGAATCAGAGTTGTCCTTCTCCTAGGATGACTGCCAGAAGGCTAATGAGCTCATCCTACCCATCCAAGGATTCTAGGAACATGGGTATCACTCCCCACACTTTCCCGTGGGCAATGAGTTTAATGCTCCCTCTGCTGTGGGCACAGTTATGGCACCAGGGGCCACAGGAGAACACAAGGGATTGTCAGACTGTGCCTATGAGTTTTATTAATGTGTGCAGCATCATATCAGACATCAAAATTCTGCAGTCAAATTCAATATTGTTGTGTTGTTGGGTTTTTTTTGCTGCTTACATCCAACAAGCTAATATTTCTTTTTCCACTTCTATGCTAGTCTTCACTTGCTTATTAAATTAAAACACCTGTACAAATTTTCATTCTGCTCAGTTCCAGAAGATTATTATCCCAGGCAGTCTGTTTTATGAAACAATTTCTGCTACAAAATTGTGTAAGATCTTTTAGCCTTCAGTCTTTTGTGTTGGAAATCACGTTATGTTGTATTTTAATGAGGTTAGAAGACTTATGTATTTTACCTGTATGATTCTTTAATTACTGCTCCTTAATTTTCTTTAATTTTCCCATATGCTCAAAGCTACAGTTACCTTCTCAACACTTTATATTCAACACTTTTCATGGAATTTATTTTTAGGGTTTTGTCTAAGCTCGGAGGCAAACAATCATTGCAGCAGAACTTCAGAGTCTTAAGACTATGACTATGTTTTCCTTACGTTAAACTACATAACGATTCTTACACTTATTGAAAATGCGATTTGTCTAATGTCCTTAGTTTTTTTATTATTTTGTAGCGTGTTTATACTGCTTTACAACAGTTTATAGAATAAATTTTGGAGATCAATGTTATTTTCATGACCACTGGTAATTTCCTCAATAACTACTGTACGTGGTTTACATTCTCATCTCAGATGCCTGAATGGTTTGAACTCTGTGCAGATTTCTGTTCGTTTTCCCATATGGGTTTATTAATGATACAAGCAAAATCGTGAATTGTAGAGATAAATCTTGTGTTAGAAAATAAATTTTAAAAAAAAATTAAAATTCTGTATAAATTGTAAGAAAGAGGAGAGGAACTACAAATGCCATTTGATACTTTCAAAGCACAGTAATACTGTACTGCAGATTCATTTCTCATCAATAACAGAGTTACCAAAGAAACAAGCTATATATGTCATACAGAAAGCATTCCAAAACAGGCCACTTTCTGAAAGGACTAGGAATTTACCATGAATCTGCAGCATAAAAAATGATAGCAAACATATTCTACATAGTCACAGGATCTCTAGGACTACCCCAAGATGACACATGAGTAAATCTGCAAATGCGTCCCAGAAACTGTTTATGAAGCAGTCTTCAAGACTTTACAGTCTTCGGATTTCAAAAGTAATAGAAAAAGAACTAAACCTCATACTGGCAAAGAAGCTTTTCCAGGCTATTAATAAGACATTAGCTCTAATAAAGGACATCAATGAGCATTCTGCTTCCTTTCCCTCATTAAAGCACATGAATATGTAATACAAAATCAGTTGATACTTAACTCTAGAAACATTAATTGTTGCACCACACTATTTGGCATCTTAGAATTTCAGAATAATTTACAAACATTAATTTAGCCATGCAATACCCTTTTGAAATCAGTGCTATTAATATTTCCATTGAATGGTACCAAAGATTCATGGAACTCAGCAGTCAGCCAAAATAATTAGTAAAAGGTATCATAGTTCTTTAACTAAAGAGAGAGTATTAAACTTCCTTTTATACTAACATAATATTCATCTTGATATACTAAATGGAATAAAACCATTCAGTAAGTTAAATCAATATAGCTACAAGCAAGAGATAAGTGACCAAAGTATTTGTGAGGATTCAGGAGAAATCTCTTTAGACTGCAGTTAGTTCAATATTATATGACAAAACAAATTTAAGTAAACTCAAAAGTAAAATAATTATGAGGAGTTAATGAGATTCTCACATGTAAAAAGACAATTTCAAGCTTACCCATGCTCTCACTTGGACAATATAGGTGTGGAAATGAGAAATCCAATTAGTCAGAACTACATGAAGTGTCTCATCATGGCCTCTCACCAGTCCCTCATCTCCCACCCACTATGCCTTCTGGCTTTTGGTCATGCTCATTGAGAAAAGCCAGAACCACAATCAAGCTCATTTGGGCAGCTCCAGCAGCACAAAGGACTCTGAATTGTCTGGATCTTCATTCTTATGTAAACAGCCTGGATTGTTCCCAAGCCACTCGGAGGTGACTGGTGGCAACACCCCCAGCCATGAGGGGGACACGTAAGCTCATGCATGACTAGCTACAGTTATGCTGCTCTGGCTGACCTGCCTACAGTAACTGTGAAGCTAATTAAGATGAAATGCTGATGACTGGTGTTCTTCTTATATCTCACCTTGCTATGGGATTTGGGTCCTTTATATGCAGATCAACTCCCTGAACTGCTCAAAAAGAACCAAGCAAAACTCATCTAAATGCAAGTAGTAACAGTAAGAAAGCAAGAAATCCTCTTACAATCCTCTTACACTATACATCAGAAGTGATGTACGCTATACAATGTACATCACTTCAGTCATCATTGGGCATCCTAAAATCCTTTTTTTCCCCTTAGCAAGTACCTTGAGGATAGATAATCACAGAGTGAATTCCCATGTGGGAGAAAAACAGATTTAAACTTTTCAGGCAGAAATAGCTGTTTATGTATTTAACTGTGCGAAATCTGTATGAGACCCCTGAAAGTTGAAAAAAACCCACCCAGAAATTTACATCCTGAGACATCTAACCATCACCTAAAAACTGGAGCAGGAACTATAAACTTGTTTCCATTTCTTAGAACAACCATAAATATGACCATGTTCTGTTATACTCCAGAACATGATGCTCAGCAAAACTAGGTCATTTTGGATACTTTGTAAAACTAACACAAAATAATACTGCTATCTCTGCACACTGCTCTGCAATAAACACAGCTTAATTTAGGAGGAAAACTCCTGGAACAGATGATCTGAGACTGTTAAATCACACAGGTAAACTGTGTCTGAGTTATTTCTGTATAATTTCAAGTAGTTAAAGCAATCACACAAAAATGCAGTTCTTGGCAATAGTGTCCAGAAATCATCATTGAAGGGCTGTGATTTAAAAAGCAGAGCTTTCAGAAGTGCACTCATTATGAATATAATAATGTCCTCTATTTGTGACAGACCTCTAAACCAGAGGCTTGGGAGAGACAAAAGATAAACATCAGGAACAATAAGGAAAATTGTAATTGTTCACAAAATGTATAAGAAAATTGTTATGATAGCTACATGCACTGTACCTCTAATAGTTGATTAGAGTCAACAGCTTATTGAGGAAGAGAAAAATTAATTTCTCATACAATGTGGCCATGGAAACATGCCATAAAGCAGAGAGGCATAAAGCTGAACTTACTTCAGAGTCCTATAATAAGTGCTTTTACTTGTAATTGCACCAGCTGTGGCCTGTAGTACTTTCCCAGGAGGTAAAGGTCCTTGAAAATGTACAGAAAGTAAGTACTTGAAAAGCTATCTTCAGTCTTTGGGGATATATTCAGAAACCTGCTTCTAGGGGTGCTGCAGCTGATTAGCACCTTCAGAAAGAAACCCAGCAATGCACCAGCTGCTCCTTCAACATGTTAACCCTTTTGTCTTGCTTCAAATATTGCCATAATTATTTCAGACATATAGTCAAGTGCAGACAGATGCATAACCAGCTCTGATTTAATTTGTGTCAGTATCACTTGCATGGGTATAATCTGTAATTTAAATCAATAAACATTTATTAAGCAGGTTGTCTATTGAGTCACAGATGCTCTTGCTGCAGTTCATTATGCTGACTCATGTTCCAGAGTGCCCAGTGACTGCTGGAAGTATAAGGTACTGCAAAGTAAGTAATAAATGTCTAATGCCTCCAGCTCTTCAAGGAAAAAAAAATAGTATTGCAGAGCTTGAAACTTAAGTTTATCAGTATTAGTAAACAGTGGGACTAAAACTCCAAGCCAGAGTCCTCTCATGTTCTATATTAGTTGAAAAAGAAACTAGAGCAAGAAAATCAGTACTGCAAGACCAAAACCACTTCACAATAACATCCATCAGACCTCAGAAAATTGAGATGTTGCCCTGAAACAGTAAATGCACCACTACATTGCTAATCAGTGACAAGTTTGGCAACATAGAAATGTCACACACAAACTTCGGACAACACATAAAATCGTTCATCATATTCACAGATCACATTAAAGGTTAACATTAAACCTAATGACTTCTTTGAGATGACTGCATTTACAAATACACAGGAATTTAGCATTATACTCAGATTAAATAAGGTATTTAAATTTCCTGTAAAGAATAAAAACAGACGGGAGAGCAGTAAAAGGAATTAGAAACAAGCCCAGCAGACTGTAGATGGAAAAAAAATATTATGTTCACGTCCATTTTTTAAGTAGCAGCTGACAATTACATCAATTGAAATGATTGAGAGTATCAGAAAAACAACTGTCTTCCACTGCATATGAACAGGTGTGTCTGTGAAAGTACCTAGAGAGAGTTCAAAACAAACTGCATTTAAATAAAATTTGGAAGGAGCAAAAATTCCTTTGGGGCAGCAAATATTCTTGGAGCCACAACACACAGAACTGATTGGGTGGCTATTTGACAGAAAGTGGATGTTCTAGATGGTTCAGGCCATACATTTTTTCAGAACTAGATGGAGAAACTTTGCTTACAATATAGCAGTTTGTCTCTAGCAAGTAAGGAGCTTTCCAGAGTCCCTTGTGCTTCTGTCCAGCTGGTCTGGGTAAATACTTTACAGAGGTTAGACAGCTATTCAACTGCAAATTAGTTGGGTGACTATAAGTGTCCAAAATCACTATAACAGAAAGCTGGCCAGTTAAACCAGTCAGAAGAGAGAAAAGTGTCCACCATACAGAGCCCAACTTAACATTCCTAGGCAATAATGGTTTTATTCCACTGAAAAACTTTCTTCCTCAGATTAAAGTTTCCATCAATAAACAAGGCTCAGAAGTCACAAACTGAGGGCCTGCAGTGAGAATTTCACAAGAAGAAATGGCAGAAGTTAGCTATTGTTTAAAAGGTGTGATACTACTGGTACTAGCAGGCCTGAAGCAATTACCTGAACTTTTACCCTGGCTGCGTAAGTGGATGGAGCCCCAGAAGAGGACTGTCATGGTTTAGAATTAGCTGGCAGCAGAGCCCCATGCAGATGCTTACACATTGCCTCCCACCCCCTGATAGAATGGGAAGGAAAATTGGGAGCAAAATACAAAACCCCGTGTGTTGAGATAAGGAGAGTTTAATAGAACAACACAAAAAATACAGGAACAACAATAGTACTAAGGAAACAATATGTAGACAATATGATAGAAAACAACCTAGCCCTGTTCACACCACAAACCCACATGCCTCTGCCAGCTAGTCTTCCCCTTATATACTGGAAATGACATCAGTATGGTAATGAGTATCTCATTGGCTGGTTCAGTTTGGCTAACCCAGCTTCTCATGAAAAATTAACCCTATCCTAGCCGAATCCAGGACAAGGATCTACCTCCATTTCTTTACAAGACCAGCCAACAGAGTATGTCCCATCACTCTACATTCCTGACAGGCAGAGCTGGACAGATAGGGAGCAAGAAAGGTGATGTAGAGCAGATTTTGCTTAATAGTCATCCAAATTGTCTTGGTTTGGCCAGACAGTTTTAGGAAAAAGTTGAAAATAAGGACCTCCCCCTCTCAGGATAAAGGAATAAATGTAAAATGAATACACATGCACACCCAAGGCAAAGTGATAAAGAATAACTTTAACAAATAAATATATATATATAACAGTGCAAATACAGAAATAAGTAAGAAAGCTTTACAGGTCTCTACCCACTCACCATGCCACGAGGTTTCTCCCTCCCCACCCCCAATAAAACCTGCAAGAAATATAGTCTGGTTGGAGTAGGAAGAAGGTGAGGTGAGCTGAGATGATCTCGATGGAACCAGGGACTTGGATGACTGAAGAGAAAAAGTCCCAGTTAGATGGAAAGCTGAGCACTGCGTGGTCAAGATGGCGGAGGCCACGTGGCAGTCCTCTCTCCCCTTCTGCAAGTTGTCTCCAGATGAGGCAGGTGGCAAAGAGAGAGTAAAAGAGAGATCTGTCCATTTTTGGAGTCAGAAGAAGGTATCCCAGGGTCCCGCGCGGCCACGCGGTCTTTCTTATTCTGCTGATTTGCACATGAAAGTCACTTCCTTGCTTGTGCCTGCGTGATGTGCCTGGATGCAGCCCTGCTTGTTGGCATGGGCTCGCGCTGTGGCTTAGCCGCTGCTCCATACCACGCCGGGGCTCGTGCTCAGCACTGCTCCAGCCTGCCCGACACCCATTTGTTGCCGCAGCTACCAGAGTCAACAGGCTGGGGGAGGGGGCAGCGGCAGCAGAGCAGTTTGGAAAACGAAACAAACAGGTTTGGGAGAAGGAGGAGGAGGTAAGGTGGACACAAAGAACTTCCTGTTTCACGTACCCTATCACACAAATTTACAGGCCTGAAGGACTATTCCAAGTTCCCAGGTTAAAGAGTTTTTTCCCCTTGGATATAAAATGTTGCTATTTTCTTCCCCATTGCTCCTTTCGTCTCTAAATGTGCTTAGATTTTTATTTTTATTTTGCAAGTAGAGTCCTTCTAAGTGGGGAGGAAGTACCTAACAAAAGAGCTTGCAGAAGTCTCAGGAAGTGTTTAAAGTGGTGGTGGGTTACAGATAAAAAAAACCCCAAAAAGCAACAAAACAAAATAAACCCAACACACAACCAAAAATCCCACAGAATTCAGAATAAGATATTTCCAACCAGAAAGTACTGTTATTCTTTTACACTTAAATTCAAAATGCTACATTTCAACAACATGGTGTCTGCGACAAGCACAAATCTTCACAGATTCAGATAGTATGACATAGTTATAAATAAAGATGTTAGCTGGTCCTTGAGGATACTCCATTAGTCCATTCTCTTTGCATATTTAAATTGTATTCAACCATCCAGCTAAGTTATTATACCCAAGTGCATCATGAAGCATAGTTTATGAAGTGTCATTAATGCATAACTAAGACAAGAAATGATTCTTTGAACTGATCCTAAACAAACAGAGAAATAAAATACTCTCCTGCCACTATACAAATATTTCTTAACTGATGATTTCAACAGCTGCTGAGCTTTAGGAGGAGATGTTAGAAATTTCAAATCTAACATCTTTCTAGAGCTCAGTCACAGAAGTGCCCTCAGCTAATCTGGTGAGGCAATGAGAAGGGGGACAGTCTCTATCCTGAAGACTGCTACTTTGCCTACACAGAGAAGCTATAATGCACATTAATCTGTGTGAAATACACGGTAAACTAGATTGTGAGAACTCCCCACTGCAAACAATCATTAGTCTGAGCAAGATTACATACTCTTTTATTGAAAAGCACAGAAAGAACATATCTACTCTATTTAATGGTATGTAGCACAAATAGCCTGCAGCTACCTCCAAGAAAGCTGGTGTATCCGCATGACATTATAAAGAGCTATTAACCAGATCAATCTAAAAGGAGTATAGCTCCATCAACTTCATTGCAAAGCAGCTGTGACATAACTCTACTACTTCAACTTCTGAAGCTATCGTGGGAAATTCTGCACTATAAGGAGTGGACACATGCTCTAGAATTGTCTATGCAATTTAGTATAAGAAAGCACTTAGACCAAATTACATAGAAGAATATACAGATTGCTTTACTTACCTTTGTAGACAAGTCCCATTATTCTACAGGGTATGTTAAAATCTGATTTGGATTAAACAGTCATGAAATTGAGTGCAGGAAACTGAAAAACATTTATCACCAACAAAGAGTAACGTAGTATGGACAAAGAACAGAGAGATTTTAGCATTTGGAGGAATTGAGGGGATGTTTCCCCTCCTTCCACACTCAATACCAGTAACATACAGTAACAGTCTAGCAGCTTTTAAGTGCAGGTTCCTTTGCAATCAAAGTCTAATTCCTGTAGCTTAAGGAGTCATAATCCCAAGTGAAGCCAGTGAGTTAAAGATTTTTTTGTTAATTTCACATTTTCTTCAACTTTATTGTTTGAGCACAACTCTAAGTCAGGAGACAGAACTTAGAAGCTGCTCATATGGTGGAAAGGACATAAATTTAATTTACAAAGTACTTTATGCAATACAGTAACAAGAATGAATTCTCACAGCAATTTATCCAAGAGAAATCTGTTAAACTTCTTGGAACATAGGCAACTGATTGTAACAAAACGAACAGTAGCAATGAAGATCTTTAAAAGCTGAGCAGGAACTTGAGAAGAAACTGAGAGCAAATTCAAGGATTTGCAGTTCATTCAAGAAACTGCTCATTTGCTCTGTTTTTATTTGAAAAATAAGACAACTAAAGTGTCTCTTAACATCTATCAATAAGATAAATCAAGAAGATGCATGAGTTATACATGAGTTATATATCTCTTCAGAGTTAACACCTCTCCAGGGTCAGACTGGTTGTGTTTATCTACATGCTCTGGAAATGAAAACTGGCAACTGCACCATGAATAGACTTTATAAGAGATTTATGCAGTCTTCACAAGAGCAGTCATAGTGAAGCATGAATCTACATGTTGAACAGTGCTCAGAAGACGGAATTCTAGCACTATTAAACTCCCGTGGAATTCGCTTACACCAAGCAACCCTTGTTTCTGAAGGGCACTGATTTTTCCAAAACCTCTGATTCTACAGTTCTGGCCCAGAAGTGAACCAAAGCCACCTGAGCACAGGTCTCATGAAACGTAGTTAACCCGTAGCAGTAACCCCCAACACAGATCTCATAAAGTTTTGGTTTCTGAAACAGAGTGAGAAAAATAGGATACTTGAGAGTGTTTGGGAATTCTCACACCTATTTTTTCCCCCTCTCCATTCAAAAAGAAATCAGGATTTTTGTTTAAATAGCCCATTTAAAACTGGCAGCAGTAATACTCATCCAACTATTCTTTACTTGATTTCAGTAAGACAGTACTGAGTACAAATGATTTCTCACTACCACTCCCTCTCATTTCTCTCAGGTTGAAAACACACAAAAAGTACATATAATTTCCATCAAGAACCCAAACTATCTTTAGCACTATACAGCATTTTCCATTTAAACCATAATACACTTACATAAAAGAAAGAATAGCACACAGCAACACAGACTAGGAGAGAGGAAGTAAGTAGAGAATAAGACAGTGAATGGAATGTCAAACATGCTAAATTATTTTTGTAGATTTTCAGCATAAGAGGTTACTTGGATTTTGTCAATATTAGTGCATGAAGAGAACAAAAATACAGCTGAGTACTTAACTTGGTATAGATGATGAGGAAAAGTTATTTTAAAAAAGTGCCACAAAGGTAGTTGGTTCATTCGCAGAATTCAAGTTTGTCCATCTAATTAAAACTCCTCTCATACAGCAATAAACTGGTGCTGAGCATTTCAAGAGCAGTGCTCCCTAAGTTCCTGTTAAGTGTTTAATATGATTGATGCAATCTCAATACCAATTGTAAGAAGTTACTGTGCCAGGAGGTAGTGGAAAAAGTCTTGAGGTTATAAGCACAAAATGCCCCTTTTAATTCATACGATTTTGAGGAAAATAGATTCTATAAATCAAGTGAAATCAATGAAATAAATTGAAATTTTCCTTATAATTGAAACAAGCTTGAATGCTTGCTCAGGTCAACAAATGCTAATAGTAATACTGCCTATAACACTTTCTATTTCATGTTACAACATCTGAGAAGCAAATGCCATCACACTGAATGCCAGCAACACAACACAGGAACCTTGAGTTCGAAGCTAAAGAGGTCTGAGCCCAAAGAGAAATGATTACAAGTTTGTTGTATTTGGCTTAAGCATGGTTCACTATTAAAGCAGAACATTATATGTGCCCCTACAATTCAATAGCACACCTGTAATATTAATGGCTTAAAGAGCAGCCAAGGGATCTTGAAGAGAAAAAGCATAAAACAGAAGATGACACTGAATTACATCTCATAAAAGTAACAGCAACCTTCAGTGCCAAATATCTAAAATATCTAATCTGTTCTTTGACTTTTTTCTGATAACATAAACACATAAGATTAAGCACAAGCATACAGTGCTAGAAGATAAATACACCAAAGCGGAATCTGAAGGACTTAATGTTGAACTCTAGAGATTTTAATCAAGAAAAAAGGTCTTCCTAGAGCAGAGTTTCCTTTCCAGTGGCACAATGTTTAGATAGGATTGATTCAGGTGACTTTGGTTACCACAAGGCTATACAGACCTGTTAATTAAGCAAAATGTTATTGCCTTTGTGGACTAGAGTAATTGCAATCAATTTGCTGTGTTGATTTGAAAGTGACCTCTTCTTCAACTTCTTAATTTGCCATACAGAGAAAGCTCCAAATGAAGTGAGTGAAGGCCCATAAAGTGATCTGAATTTCTAACAAATACACCTACATCACTGCTGAAAACTTCATTCCATATCCATTTGAATTTTCAGAGGTCCTGCTAGTTCTCTCTTTTGCTTTCACCTATTGTGACCCTTTAGGAGACCAAGCTTCAGTGTCACCTAAAAGAGTGAATAATCCTATTAACAGTAGCCATTTATATATGAGGACCATGAACTAATTTCAAAGTTAAACTCTTCTTTGAGTTGTGGTCTTACACCATTCTCTACCACAGTCATTTCATTGATTGATGTGGAACAACTGCTATTTGACACCTGGCTTCATAAAATATTAACAAAAAGAACCTTTTCATTGATAATGTATTTTAAAAACAAAGCTGAAATTCATTCAAAAATAAACTCTTGGATGCTGCAAATGCTTGTGCTTGATTTATTACTTAACTAGATCTGGCAAAATGAACTTCCTCTCTAATGATTGCTGTGTTTTAGATTCTTGCTTGAGCTCTTTTCAGAAGGAAATCTGCATTTGAGCTGACAATTTCCATGTCAGGTTTCATCCAACTGCCAATTACTCTAGCTGAATTATATAAACCACTTTAAAGCAAACTTCAGCCCTTAACTCTGGCAATGCTGCTGAGTTTGACTGTAATTACCACTACATCAGCACTTCATTTACAATCCCCTAATGCCCTGTGTCTTTTGCTATCAACAAATTATGGATTACCAACCCGTTTGGTTGCTGTCAAATATATATCATCTGTACAGTGCTCAGTCTAATAGCCTGCAAATAACTGACTGCAATTACGTCATGTCAATACAGCCCCTATAGGAATAGGGATAATGAGCACAAACAGGAAAAACTAAAGACAAATATATGCAATGATGATCTCAGCAATATTTTCATCTTGTGTAATAAAGCTAAGTATATTTGAATCAAGATCAGAGAAACTTAATCTACTCTTTTATAGCAAATAGAGATGGGACATAGAATTTTCTTTGGTCCAGGAGATAACTGCAACTTCTTTTTGCTTTACATTTGTAAACTCTTTTTTCAGTCTACTGCTTGGAAGCTTCTGCTGGAGTTGAAATAGGATTTGTAACTACTTAAAGCAGGAAAATCAGCTTTGTGGAATTGTGATTAATCAATGCAATCCAGTGGGACAATCATAGAAAAAAAAATACCTTGATGTCATGTCAGTAGCTATTTCTGATAGCAAGTTACACAACAAATTAAAAAAATTCCTTCTCTAGTTGAAGTTATCCAAGAGTTGCAGTTACTCTATTACACGTTTTTTACATTTCTTACTATGTTTTAGGAAACATTTTACACTAGAACTACTATTTAAAGAATTTCCTTATTTTGTCTCTCCAGTTTTGAAGTTACAGAAATCCATTAAAAGTTGCATGTGCAGAGATAATTTTGGAAATCATTAAAACAATTTGTATACCTGTATTCTCTTGGGCTTACAAGCAGATTGAATAAAAAGAAGATTCTACAAGAAACCACACAGCAGTAGGGTTTCATGCACAGAAGCATATGATCTGTATGCCCACTGATGTGATGTTCAAAGGCTACTCCTATTGTTTTGGAACACTTATGATGGTCCCACTGAAGTGGCTGCACCACATGTTGCCATCTCTATACATACTTTAACTTTACTATTTTATACTATGTTTCTGGTCTGTGTGAAAAATGATATCATTTCATATAAATATCCAACTGAGGGAAGAAAGTATATAGTTAAATTAACAGTACATTGTATACAAATAATAAAACAAGGTCAGAATGCACTTAAGCTAGTAAAACCAGAAATTGGATGACCATGCCAGAGGAATTATCACCATTGTTGCTTTCATTCTCTAAGCATTTGCTACAAACAACAAACACAGTATGCCAGACTAGATGAACATCTAATCTGATCAAAGACCACCGCTCTTAGGTTTTTATTGGCAGGTATAGTCATTTGAGACAGTGTCACTGATCACAAAAGTCCATCAAAGACATACCGAGAATTAACCAACATGCCCAGGATACAGGCACAAATCTTTCATGTATCTGAATTTCTGTAATTTTCTTGCTGTCCGAATTGCAATATCGATTTGTATCTTTCCTTACAGTTCTCTTTGACTGAATCTAATTTACTGTGCTATTGTAAAAGTATTTAATAAATAATCAACGAGGTAGAATACTAACTTACTAAAGCAAATTAAAACTATGGAAGTGTAATCTTTCATTTTAGGGAAAAAAATGTTTGCAATGCAGAATGAAGTCTGAAAATAAATTTGTAATTAAAATCGCATACTTTTCTAGTGTCATATTTATAGGTTTGTCTTCAGAGCCAGTTTAAGAAGTTCTTTTATCTACATGGTATTATATTTCTTTTTCAGTATTACTTCTTGTTTCTGAATCAGTGCTACAAGTTCTGGTAACACAATTTTCTCTGAAATTATATTTCAAAAAATAAAAAAAATCTGGAAATAAAGAACTTTCCAAAAATATACTTAATGGAAATTTTAAGAAAACATTTATCAAGGAAATATTTATAGGTCTCTCAACTAAGTAAGGAGCATACTAGGACAAAGAATGCTTACAGATTTATTTTTTTTAATCTTTTGTAAAGTGATTTTCAGAACATGCAACATCATAGGACAATAAGAAGCATGTTACAAGAAATATCTTTTTGGGTTTTCTTTGTACAGCACAAAGCATGAGCAGATCTTAGACAACATATATGAGCTTCTAGAGCATGACAGAATGCATATAAAGAGCAATATGATGCAGCTTATATTTAAGTATGTATTTTTCATTAAATCTTTTTAAATTGTCTTTACCATTTCTTAATCTGAAACTGTTTCCTTGTTTTCACCTGAAGGAATAACTGCTCAAGACAGGTGTGGAAAATACTGACTTACTACTTGATAGAGGAAAGATTTGTCAAGATCTAACAACAGTGAGTGGCTTATGAGAGCTGGGCAAACGAGGCCATTTCTTGACAGAACTGGCAGAAGCAATACCTGCACTGCTAGAAAGATGAGAGATTGTGGCTGTTCTAGATACTGGCATGATGTAAACTGGTCATCTACTGCATAGATTGGTTTCTTCAGGTTTACAGGTATACAATTTAGGATTTAATAAATTTCACTAAGAATGGTCAAAAGCTCCCTATCTATAACTCTACAGAAAAAAATAACTGCCTAAATAACTCTCATGAGGAATCCTGTAAACTGACAATGTGCTGCCCCTTTCCCAACCATGAAGGCACACAAGATGAAAAGATAGTTAGTTTCTAAGGTATACAATGACATTTGAAAGGTACTGCATCCTAGCTTGGTAAGTATTTAAAGAATTTCACAACAGCTGTCACAATTCCCATAACAAGGAGAGGATATGACAAGAGAGAGATTCCTCTTATTGCTAGTCACATCCTATGAAGAAAGTCATACATAATGTCAGATTTGACTTTATAGCACTGAAAAAGATTTATTACCACCTTGGAAATGCTGACATTTTTATAGGGCCTGTGGCCCCTCCAGTACAGGCTAGTAGTGATACTTGGTAAATTCTTAGCCCAAAGAAGGACAAAATAGTGTTGCTCAGCTGGAGAGACTGTGTTGAGATCCTACTGAAATACCTTTCTCTATTTCATTTTGAAATTGCAGTTATCAACATATACGAAGCTGAAAAATGCAGCTCCTTACTGAAGCTTGACTGATATATGACACAGTAGCAACTAGCTGGTTTGCATTTCTAATTCATTCTAGTTTTATCTTATAAGGAGGTTCTTAGAAAGAGGTAATAAAATCAGGGAGGAAAATGAACACAGGAAATAAAGGATAATAAAGGGAGAGAACCATTTTCATAGTGGTAGAAAACTTAGAGCAGTACTTCACCTAAAGGGAAGGGACTAGTTGGTTGTCAGTGAACAATTTGCTTTCATTCATCTTTTAGTTGAATATTGAAGACATTTTCCTGCAGGGTTCAATGAATGTGGATAAATTCCTTATTCAACACCCACTTTTTGTGCCTGTGCTTGTAAATCAACATGTGTCAAAAGAGAAAAACCAGCAAGGTTTTAAAGACTGCTTTACCACTGTCAACCGTGTCTTCTAATTGCTCATATCATGAAATTCCCACAGTGGTACTCCTTTCTTTTCTAGTCTGATATTTATTTCTTCTATAAAAAAAAGTACTGCCAAATACACATATTAAAAGTTGAACATGCACTTCATGTGTTTAAATATCTGCCAAAAGTGTCACAACTATCTCAAAATCAACTAAGTTTTCCAACTGTATTGTCTAAAATACTAAGGTTATGTGTTGAGAAATATTCCATTTAGTTATATGGTCATATATCATGCACATGTTAACAGCACACATTACATACAGCAAACAGCTCATTAAACTCTAGTGTTCTGTCTAGCTAGCGTTTTTCTAAGGAAAAAAAAATCTTTGTGCATAAGAACTAAAAAGGGATTGATCTTGTTTCTTTTTAACTATGACTAACTCGTGTTGATCTGAGATAGAACAAAACCAATTCTTTGTTCAATGATTTTACTTTTCAGCCAGCTGTCTTCAGGGTGACTCCACTTTCTGAATTTAACTGCATATTTTTGCAGACAGCGTTGCTTCCAAAAGTGAAAATGCTGTTTATAGTTAGAAGTAAGGACTGGTATGCAGGAAGGAACTTGCTTATATTTGCTCCTATAGAAACTAAGGTCATTGGTAAATCTTGTGTGCCATGTTGGGGTGCTGTAAGTGAAAGGGTCATAAGTAAGTAAAAAGATTGCCCTTGTGGGGAGGAGTGAACAGTTCAGGTGACCCAAATGTGACCAACAAGGTATTCCATTCCATGTACATTTGTGACATTACAGCTTGGCTTGCTATGTGAAGGGGATACAGGCAAACTTCCAGGCTGGGGTCTTGCCTATTAATGTGACAGCATCATAAAAAGTATGATGTACAAAACCCATCCATCTTCTACTTGCATCCCTGACTCTTCTTTAGAGAGCAGCCTTTATGCTCTCCTGTTATGCATGTTGCTGCTGTATTTCTCCACTCAAACTGTCTTTGAAGCCAACCCACTTGCCAACTCTCTAGTTACTATTAATTAAACATTCAAAAGCTGCTTCTTTTCTGTCTCAAAATGAGCTGGACAGCCTGATCTAGAAAAGTTGGAAGATCGCAGACTTCTTTCTCTCTGCAACAATAGGGGAGAAGAAGAATCTTTTTATTGTTATTGTTTCATTAAAGCTGATTTAGGGTTTTTTTCCAACCTGTAAGTCTGTCTCCCTTATCCTTTTCCCATTTGGGAAAGGAGAGGGGTTAACTAACAGTATCTGTCATTTGTTTAGTGGCCAGCCCAGCTTTAACAATTGATGTCATAACTTCTTTTTCGGCTCACTGAATTTTTGATGAATCAGTTAAGTACCTACGAGCCACAGACTCACACTAGAAGTCCATTTAGCTCAACAACCTATTCAGCAGTAGCCAAAAGTAAATGCTTGAGAATTATCAGAACAGAAAAGGTATGTTTACAAAGAAACATCACTGCTTCTGACCATTTCAGTTCATGAACTCATTAAGACAGATACGGTTATTTTGTATTTAGCAATCACAAAGGATAACTGGGCTCATTTTAACTCCTCATGGCTCTTCACCTCTCTATATCTTGTGGAAAGGAGCTCTACTGCTTGGTAAGAACCTAATCCCCTCCTCAGCCCACTCCTGTTATTTTAGGCACACGTTCTGCTGTCTTCATTTGATGTTCCTTTTCGTAAAAAGGGAGGTTCTTATAATATGTTCCTCATTATTTCCCAGGTAGCCTTGATGAATATCTTACTCATTTTTCAATTATTCATCAACACTTTTGATTATTACATTCATGGTAGCAGTTTAGGTCTACTTCTGCTCTGAAGAAAGCTCACAATTGCCATGAGGCTTCACATGCCTTGCTCTGCCAGTAGCACATTTGCAATGCCTGCCATTTGGACATACAGCAAAGCAGAGGAGATGTTTCCAAAAGCCAACACTGCTAACAAACTAGAATTTAAAAGCCAGGCCGGATTCCTGCCTTCTCAGCCATCACACTGTCTGGTTTTGCTGGCCAATTTGTACTTTCAATCAAATCTGGGCAATCCACGCCTGCTTTAAAGAATGCCAAATAAGTAATATTCTTTCAAGTCTTACTGACAGCAATGTAAAAATTGTACAGAATAATTTGAAACTCTAATGGAGTAGGGTTACCTCACAGAAATTCAATCCATTTATGTGTGATTTCCTTAGAAGTCCTTGTGACTGAAAGGAAGTTTCCCCTTGAGAAAACTGAAGGAGATGTCTTAATTCAGACATATGTGTTCCATGAACTTTTGTTTTGAAACTGAAAAGACATCTACCTCTGAAAAGTAAATTATCCTGCAAACTAAAGCCCTCTTTGTTTTCAGAAACTGCAGTTTTCTACTTGCCTTTCTTTCTTTCCTCAGGATCTTGAATGACACTACAGACAAGGCTGCCACTGATGATCACCTCCACCTCCTCGACCAGTTTTTCTTTGTTAGTGAATAGATCAAGAGATCCAAGGTGACTACACTCACTTCTTCATGTTAATTGGGTAGCCTGTAATAAACACACATAACCATGTCATCCTCAATTGCCTCTCTGCAATTGTGCTCCACAAGGCCCTATTTGTTATTCCATAGAAAAGCGCCATACAGTCAAGCTGCTGCTTTATGTACAATTATGTCTCTCTCCTGATCTTCCCAGCCTGTCTTTCCTAAAAGGCCTGTCTCCATGTGTTATGGTTTGAGTGAAATAACGAGACCTGTGGATTGGAAAAGGCAAAATAACTTTAACTACGTTAATGAAAAGCAGTAACAGCAGACAAATATATATAAATATAGATAAAGAGCCAGCATCAAGATCCAAACCTCCCACTCTCCCTTCCTGTTGCTATGTTACTGTAGCTGAACTCGTCGGGGGGGAACAGGGGAGGACAGGGGGGGAAGCTGGATCCTGGAAGCTGGACTCAGAAGTGAGAAGCAGCAAAGCTGGGCCCGAAGTAGGATTGCAAGGGAAGTGAAGAAGAGGGTGCAGAGGGAGCTGCCCCTTAAATTTATACTGAGCATGACGTGCATGAAATGGAATACTCAGTTGGTCAGTTTGGGGTCACCTGTCTTGCCTGCTCCTTCCCTATAGGTGCAGGCTCTCACCCTGCACCTCCCTCACTTCCCAGTGGAATCACAAATGTTTTACATTCCAATTCTTAGCTGTAACCCAAACATTTTAGGCCTAAGCTACTAGAAGCTGGCAATGTTTTGAAAATATACGACCAGCTTTCAGAGAATTGCAGTCACTTTTTAAAGGAACCTTGGCTGGATGCAATACCACCTTAGTAGAATCAATTCTGCTCCAGCCCGAACTAGGACACCATGCATCACAGAAGGCCAATAATCCAAGCCCTCCTGGGGTATTTCATTTACTCCAACAGTACTGTAATACAAGCACTTGAGATGAGCCCCATTACAGCCTCTTTTCTTTCCTTAGGGCTCCCTCACTCCCGTCACCTTGCTTCACACACTTGTCACCCTGACCTCCATTCCCTGAGTTAGATGCAACCTGTTAGTACCATCCCCCAGCATGCATTGCCAGAAAAAATTTTAAAAACATGAATTGAGGAGACACAACATGTTTGATTTGTATAACATTATATCTTCTACTCCAGTCTTTAACTAATTGCAAGCATGAATACAACTGCTTCTCTGGACAAGAAGATAAGAATATAAATATATATAATAGTCAAAATTGAATAAATTCTTAAATTCTTTGCTGAATCAGGTTTGGAAGGATTTTATTGAAGATGCAGTGGTTGAGCACTTAGATCTTCATGCGTTTTAATGTCTGTGGTCAGAAGAAATTGTATGTAAACTTGCACTACTTTTCATTATAAACTTATAATGGCCTAAGATTTGTGTGGTAATACTTATGTTCATATCCAGGGGGTTAAAATCATACACACTGCACTGATAAACTGCAAAACAGGCCAAGATTATATCATATACTGGTTTGCATTATCCAATAAATAATATGGATTCTTTCAGGCAAACAAGTATGCTGGGAAAATTTCCTAAATGGATAAGGCTCAGGATCCTTATTTCTTTTATTGATGATAAGACTTTGTATTTGTTTGACTTAAATGTCTATAAAAAAAGCTGCAACAGTTTATTACTTTAGTGTAAAACCCCACCAGATAAATTGAGGTAGTTGTGTATGCCAATAGAATGAAACCTTTATTTATGTTATACTTAAATTAAGAAGAAAATAAACTATTTGCCAAAAGCTTTTAATATGTTATGACTTTTTACAGCCAAAACAATTACATTTTAACCACCTTTCTCTTCACTATCTCTCCATTCTTCCAACTCACTTCTTCATTGTCAGGCCACAGTTAAGAGGCCTGTAAATTTTTTCAAGGGAAAAGGGGGAACTTTGAGTAAATTATGCAAAAAACTGCATCCAAAAAGTTAAGTGTGGGCAATTTTCTTCTAACACAACAAAAAGCTTCAAAATACTTGAAGTTCATCCTTTTCTGCTATTTTAGATTCAGAAAAACAAACCGTTTCATCAGAGGACACCTGAAGTACAAAATCTCAGTTTATTGCCTCTATTCGTGACATGCAGGTAAAGAGAATGGATCCCTGCTTGGGGAGCAGAGGGTTTATGGATGACAGACACTAGAGAAAGTATTTAATAATGCAGGCAATATAATCTTGCTTGAGAAGTGCTGTGGAATTATGCCTTTTCAGACAAAATTAATGACTTAGCTCAAGCATACTCAGCCTAACAATTAATCAGTGGAAGTTTTGTGAAAGACCATCAAAGGAAATGTTGGAGGTGAGACACTTCAGACACTTACTATACTCTTAATTTCTAGAAAGCAGCAGGTTGGTATACTGATCACATGCCTGCAGGCTTGAAGCCAGGAGTTCATATGGCTGTGGATGCATTTTACTGCTATCATAAACAAAAAGTAGATCATCATATTCAATAATAGAGATGGTTTCACATCTGCTACAAAGGCGTAATAGCTAATGTACCATAATGTGACTGTATTTTTATTTAAGTTAACAGGACTGTTTTAGTGTGACTGTTTGTTATGGTTATTCACATATAACCAACATGAGGAATTATTTTTCATTATCTCATCGTCACAAGGAATGCATGTGGAATAGCAACATTAGATTGATAAACAAGGGTAAAATGGCTGTATTAAAGGGGATAAATTTCTTCCTAAATTAACCTCCTTTTTTAACTTTCCAGAGACTTTTACAGGAATAAGGCCCTAAAAATCAAACAGCACATGTTGTTTTACAAAGTCAGTTTGCATATATACCACACATTCACCCAACGGTCAAAAAATACAGCTCCTTAAGGCATCATTCAACATAAAAAGTAATAGAAACCATCAAGATTCTGCCAAGATGAATGTTCCATACGCTGAAAATCTGAATAGAGGCCACCACAGATTAAAGTCTTACAAGATTGCTCTATCGTCGTGGCTAGGCTTTGCGAACGAAGATCCAGGGAGGGCTCCATCCAAGCTCCTCATCGGCACCTTTTCCAAGCGCGCTGATAAAAAGAGGATAGCAGCCTGCACTATGCCAACAGCAGAGGGAGCATTAAACTCATTGCCCACGGGAAAGTGTGGGAAGTGATACCCATGTTCCTAGAATCCTTGGATGGGTAGGATGAGCTCATTAGCCTTCTGGCAGTCATCCTAGGAGAAGGACAACTCTGAATCCAAACCTGGGCAGATGGAGCTCGTTTAGCCCTGTAAGGCCTTCCAGCTAAGAGGTTAAACCTCCATCCTAAGGACTTGGCTGCCAGCGTCCAAGCTTGCTAAGCCCTGGCAGATGAACCTTAGGACTAAAGGGTGGGTCCAGCTCTGTGCATGCTGTGTCTCACCTAAAAAAAATCCCTAGTGCAGGCTCGAGGGTGCTATCTGCTATCCTCTTTTTATCAGCGCGCTTGGAAAAGGCACTGAGGAGGAGCGTGGATGGAGCCCTCCCTGAATCTTCGTTCGCGAAGCCTAGCCATACATAGGAGAGGTGCTCCAGCCCTCTGATCATCCTCATGGCCTTTCTCTGGACACGTTCCAGCATATGCATATCTTTCTTGTAATGGGGCTCCAGAACTGGACGCATTATGCCAGGTGGGGTCTCACGAGAGTGGAGTAGAGGGTAAGAATCACCTCTCTCATCCTGCTGGCCATGCTTCTCTTGATGCAACCGAGGACATGGTTGGCTTTCTGGGCTGCAAGTGCACACTGGCAACTCATGTTGAGCTTCTCATCTTCCTGTATACTAGTTTTCTCCTATTGCCTCTATTTCTGTCGCTAGGTACTACAGTAAAAAGATTGGTCCCATGCTCATGATACCCATCCTTTAAATATTTATAAGTATCGATAAGGTCCTCTCTCAGTCTTCTCTTCTCCTGGCTAAACATGCCCAGCTCTCTCTCCAAATAAGAGAGGTGCTCAAATCCCCTAGTCTTTTTAGTGGCCCTTCTCTGTACCGTCTCCACAAGTTCCCAATCTATCATAAAAAAGGGAGACCAGAATTGAACACAGTACTCCAGGTGTGGCCTCACCAGGGCAGAGTAGAGGGGAAGGATAACCTCCCTCGACCTACTGGCAACACTCTTCTTGATGCCATTAGCCTTTTTGGCTACAAGAGCACGTTGCTGGCTCATGGTCATCCTGCTGTCCACCCAGACACCCAGGTCTTTTTCGACTGAGCTGCTTTCCAGCAGATCAGCCTCTAACCTGTACTGTTATGAGGAGTTACTCCTCCCTAGGTGCATCACCTTACACTTGCCCTTGTTGAATTTCATAAGGTTTTTTTCTGCCCAGCTCTCCAGCCTGTCCAGGTCACGCTGGATGGCAGCACAGCTTTCTGGTGTGTCAGCCACTCCTCCCAGTTTTGTGCCATCAGCAAACTTGCTGAGGGCACTCTTTATTCCTTAATCCAGTTCAATGATAAATATATTGAACAGAACCAGACCCAGTACTGACTCCTGGGGAAACACCACTCATTACAGCCCTCTGACTGAACTCTACACCATTAATTGCAACCCTCTGGGCTCTGTCCTTCAACCAGCTTTCAGTCCACTCCACTGACCATTTATCTAACCCACACTCCCTAAGCTTGCTAATGAGAATGCTGTCAGAGATGGTATCAAAAGCCTTGCTGAAATCAAGGTAGACAATGTCAACTGCCCTCCCCTCATCAATCCATCCACTTATGCCATCATAGAAAGTTATCAGATTGGTCAGACATGACTTTCCCTTGGTGAATCCGTACTGACTACTTCTGATAATGCTCTTTTCCTACATTCGCTTTAGAGATGGTGCCCAGGATGAGCTGCTCCATCAGCTTTCCAGGGATGGAGGTGAGGCTGACTGGTTCTTAGTTTCCTGGGTCCTCCTTTTTGCCCTTTTTGAAGATGAGAGTGACATTGGCTACCCTCCAGTCCTCAGGTACCTCGCCTGTTCTCCAGGACCTTTCAAAGATGATAGTGGCCCAGCAATAACCTCTGCCAGCTCCCTCAGCACTTGTGGGTGCATCCCATCTGGACCCATGGACTTATGAATGTCCAGTTTAAATAACTGTTCTCTAACTTGATCTACCCCAAATGAGGGAAAGTCTTCCTTTAACCAGGCTTCCTCTGATACCTCCAAGGACTGAGACACATGGGGGCTGATCTGAGCAGTGAAGACAGAAGCAAAGAAGGCATTCAGTAAGTCCACCTTCTCTGCATCCTCTGTCACCATGGCGCCTGCCCATTCAACAGAGGGCCCACGTTTTCTCTAATTTTCCTTTTACCTCCGAAGTACTTAAGAAACCCTTCCTGTTAACCTTGACATTCCTGACTAGGTTTAACTCTAAGGAGGCCTTAGCTTTTCTTGTTTCCTCCCTGCATACTCTGATGACACCTTTGTAATGTTCCCAAGTGGCTAGTCCCTTCTTCCATGTGCTGTAAACTTCTTTCTTCCACATGAGCTTTTTTAGGAGTTCCTTGCTAAACCCTGTAGGCCTTTTACTTGCCCTACTTGACTTCTTGCACTTAGGGATAGACAGATCCTAAGCCTGGAGGAAGTGATACTTGAATATGTCTCAACTCTCTTTAGCCCCTAAACCTACCAGAGCCTCCATCCATGGGAAAATGAACATTAGATATTGAACTTATATAGCCATAAGGTCACTCAGGTGAAAAGAAATATTAGTCTAACTTAAAAAGTAGTTGCTTGCTTAAGTAATTTAGGTAGCAAGCTTGAGAGTAATTAGGTGAAAGGGAAAAAATAGCTGATCCCAGAGCACCTTCCACTTTTTTGTATGTGTCTCTGCTATCTTTTTCGTATGCAGTTCTCTTTTCCTCATCCTTGCTTAATGGAAGTGGATTGACAACAGAGAACTAGGTCACATCATGAAGTCAAGCAGTAGGAATAATTATGAGGGACACACTTGGATAAAGCAGGATAAAGGCAATTTGATAAACAGCAATTCAATTTTCATTGTAACATAATCATTCTAGTAACTTCTACAGGGGCTGTACTGCAATCTAGTCCTGAGGAAGAAGCACGTATCCCTTTCCACGCTTGAGGAGAGGCTGAGTGAACTGAGATGATAAAGTACAAGATTCACATAGTGAAAATCCTTTGTATCCTTTATATTTCTTCAGAAAATCAGAAGAAAAGATCAGCAGCTGTCTTGGAGGCAGAGAAGAATTTGGATTATGAGATGGACTGACGATAAAAAAAGAAAAGTACATATGTTCTTTGCTATAAATAAAGTAATTTAAAATAATTTAATCCTTCACTGACCATTTACAGTAAAAAGACAAATACAATTCCTGTTGTCTGTAGTGTTTCCTGGCTACTACATCCAAAGAGAAGGCAACAGAATACTTTATCCTGTTGTCTGTAGTGTTTCCTGGCTACTACTTCCAAAGAGAAGGCAACAGAATACTTTAGTACTTCTTACACAGGATTGCGGATTTGTGGATAAAATTAATTAGAATACATCAAGGTCTATATACATAATAAAAAGGCATATTTGGCCTTGAAACAGTCTGATCTATGACTGCCATAGGCAAAAGTGGCTGTTGGCACTGAGTTTAAGATTTTTTTAATGTCACTCAAGATAAGTTGTTTAAAGAATGATTGCTGTCTCTACTTTAGTCACATTTAAACAGATTTGTCAATAAGGCAGAATGATACAGAGGAAATTAAAATGCTGCAAAACAAATTATTTGGGAAATCAATTATAAATTCTATAATCTCTATATGCAAATATTAAATATGTTTAATTAAATCACTGCAGATTTTAAACGTTCTTTCTGGTTTCTTTGACATGTCATCCCTTCAACCTGTTTCTTGGGGATATAATCATTTAGTTAAATGATTAAATGAATGCTGTTATACATATTAGCTTTTCTAAGGTTTAAGCATATGAAAGTGCTTTGTCAATATTTTAACCAGGGACTCATCTAACTGTAAAGGTTATATTGAGGAAGAAGAAAAAATTCTTCAGCTAAAAAGGCAGTATCATACAGTTATTCTCACTCATATTTTGAAGGTCATTTGTAAGTTGCACACATTATACAATTTAGTCACTCAGACCCATTTAAAAGTTTCTTTTTCACTATCTTAGAAGCCTCAGAATGATGGCTTGAACCTTGTTGTCATTCAAAGAGGAAGAATGAAGATTAATTTTAACTTATCAATTTTAGAAATGAGCAGAGTAGGATAGATATTAAAAACAACGTAAATTGTTAATCATAGATGCCTCTGTATATGCAAAATTATCCTGCTATAGTTGCTAGTACAAAATGATTTCCAAGCTAAACTTGTTTTCAATGCCTCTAACAGCTTTCCAGAAAAGCAATCATCAAGCAGACACTTTCCATGATGATTCTAGAAGTGAAAATTTCTTTCGTTAGGAGTCAGTAAAACCCTTCAGCTGTCTTTAAGACCTGACTGATAAATCAACTGATTTTTTTTTTTTAAACAGATACTTAAACCTGTATATTTCAAATACCTTTAAATCCATGAATTCTGCATGTGCTTTCAAAAACAGAACTTTTCATAAGGGCTATTTAAGTAGGAGAGTACATTTTGCTACATTTAGAAAAACCCAACACTTGCATTTTCATATCAAAGGTATCACTCCCAAGTATATTACTTGCTGAGGAGAAAAGATCTCTACTTCTCAGCTAATCCTGTATTTACACTAGCTTAAAATTATCTCAAGGAAGCTATATCTCGTGCAAATTAAAATCTAGACCAGGCATAAGATATATAAAATCCACACAGTAAAATTATACTTCTGGCTAGTTAAGATCCTTGCAAAAGGCCTTCTACTGAAAGATATGTATATTAAGACCATGTAATATGTATAGTATAGACCCATATATAGTAAAACCTGATCTCAATTGCTATCATAAATGTAACTGCAGCAGCAGAGGCAGGCCTAAGAGACCCAGCAGGGTGTCAGCAGGTCTGACAGTAACCCCAGCTGCAGAGTAAATTCCTCCCTGCCATAGTCCAGAGAGCATCACACAGTTAAGACCTGCCTGTTGCTCAGAGTCGCTCTAGACCAGCACACTGGGGTGATCACATTTCATTAAGAGACCTTTCCTTTACCACAGTAGGAATGTCGTCATGATGAAAATGAAATTTACTGTCTTGTCATTTAGCCTGTGAGTAAAGATGACTCTAATTAGTATTGATGAACAGGGTTTTTTGGTAAGCAAATACATCTAATATGATAAGAGTATGCAATTTTTTTTTGGTATCATTAAAAAGAGCAGCTTCTTTCTGAAAAACAAAAATCAGCTACAGGGAAACTACTTTTGTTATTTTAGTGTCCTTTATCACCAAGTAAATATATGAAATTAGGAACAACAAATTATTCAAGAACTGCTGCTGAGAAAAATCATTATCATGACTGCAGTCAGTGTAAGTTACATTACAAGCTCCCCTTGCCTGTTACAAGAACTTCAGAATCTCTGTTTTNCCAGGGGCCACAGGAGACCACAAGTGATTTTCAGACTGTGCCTGCTGTTTTCATTTACATTTGCACTAAAGCACCTACCTTCTCAGGCAAATATAGCCAAAACAGTATGCAAAGAAGGCATCACAATTCAGATAACTCCTATAATGTATCTCACTCCCAGCTACAATGACCATGATTTTTTATTTATTCACTATTTACTATCTTATTCCATCGAAAAATAGTTGTAATTTTTTTCTATGATTGGTGCTTTCTGATACATAGTCCATATTTCCAGCTTGTCCACATCTGAGAGAGCTGAGGGCATTGGATGAGATTGAAATACAAAACCTTTTACGCAAAACTGAAAATTTAAGACTCTCTAGAAAATTGTAAAGCAAGAAGGTTTTGTGGTTTTGGCACTGGATGAGGGCTTTTTTTCATTTCTTATCCACGGTACAGAGTCACCTAGTAATCTAGTTTTCTACTATTATTTTCTGCTAGATTGGAATGGGGAAATTTCACTTTTCTCCTACTATGTCTTGCTGGCCCCTGTTCTTTGTACTCCTTTCCAGGGTGCATCCCTCCTGATCATCATGTCCCCTGTGTTCTAAAGACTGCCTCCATTCCAAATGTGAGAAGTGTCTCTCCATACACTGCCTTTGGTACCAGTTATTTTTCCAGTCATATTTCCTCCAAGGATTATTTCATGCCCATGATTTGCTCACCCCTAAAATTGCCATTGGAAAGCACAAAACTGCAGAAGGTCATTAGAAACCATAAACCATCATCTGTGGCCTTTGCACACAGCACCTAAGGAATGAGATTGAGTACAAAAAAATGCAATAGCAAACAGCCAGCTGAACAAAACAGCATCATCACTTTCAGATGCTTAGAGACCCTGATATTGCCTTTGAACCTGAGCTGGGCTGGGAAGATGTTTTCCTATTTGTTTCCTTTTTAAACATTCAAAGAGCAGAGGAATGTTCTGCTATGCATCACATGTCATGTAGTGTTTATTTGGCATTACTAATTAGTCTATGCTCCCTACAAGAAAGGATTCAGAAGAACAGTTTGCTGTCACTAACAAGTGATGGGATAGAGCATTCCTGATCCTCAGTGCTCATCTTTTTCATCAGCTGGCATCATTAAGGCCGCAATGGTGATTTTTGTCCTCACTTGAAAATAAATGAGATCATCAACACATAACCAGTTTACAACTAACCTTACGCTATTATCAGATCCCATCCCCAAAATAAACACAAGTACAAGGATTTTTCTCCCATCTGCAGTCCACTGAGCTGTCCACCCTTCCTCTAATGTACTTCTCTCTTAGCTGTATTGTGCACTGCGTATTACAAGCTTCAATTTGCATCATAATAATCCTTTATGAAAAAACAATCCATTTAATGTATTTTCCCATCTTGAAGTTACACAAAGACATAACAAATTGTGTTTGTGAAGAATGGATGAAACTGCAAGAAACTCTTTTCAATTTAGAATTTAGTTGTGGAAGTCAATTAAAAAATTTTAATTTCCGCTACCATCTCTCTTGAATATTTATCTTATCTAGCAGTTATTTTATTCATAATGGAAACCTTTGATGGCTTTTTTGTTATGCTATTCTGAGTCATGGATAATGCACACTACACCGGATTAAATTTGTATGGAAAATAGGCCATGCTAGCTTATATCTGAAATTAAATGCAGCTAACTTAATTTCTAAAAGAAAGGTATCTTTGTTTAAAAAATAAATAAATAAATAAAAGGGAATAAATTCACTTAAAAATATCATAAAATATTTCACTTGGTATCAAATCTATCTAAAGTGTGAAATCTACATGAGCTTAAACAGCAATTTACTGGAAATCAGAACAGGACACCTGGGGTACCTACTTTGCACTGATTAGGACTGCATATATTGAGTATTTAATAATGATGTAAATTTGATATTATAAGTATTTAATGTAGTTCAAAAAGATGTTTTTTTTAAAGCTGGAAAATCCAGGCTTATGTTCGTTCATACATACAAACTTCAATGTACCAAAAGAATCTCAAGTATTAAATATTAAAATCTTCAAAAAAGAAGAAAGAAGAGCATGGGGTAGATAAGCACAGATTCCCAATTACAAGGCTGTTCCAGTAAAACAGATTTTCTGAAAGACAAAATAGAGGATGTACATACAGCAGAGCAAAGAAGACTTCTTCTAATTACTGTGGATAAAGCAAAGCTATCACCACTATTTGCACTTCAAAAGCATGACATTTCCACAAAATCGGGAGGGCTATAGATTGTGCAATATTGAGATTATCGTTTGTAGAAAAAATATCTCAAAAGAACCAAGCCTCTAAACTTAATATGATTTTAGCTTACTCATCAGTAGTCTCTCATTTTGAGTCATTTCAACTTATGTGGCAGATTTTTAACATTGAAATTCTGGATGCATTTTCTTAAGACATATTTTGACCTTTTCATTCTGTTCCCCCGCACTTCTTCCTCTTCTAATATATGCTTTCAGATTTACCTCCATCAACACTTTCATTAGTACCAATTATGACATAGAACTATGAATATGTTAAAAATAAGAATTTGGAGGGAAAGCTCCATACTCCCTTCTTTCTCCCTGTTGTTGGTTTAGGTGAAGAGAGGAACAATGCAGAGAGACAGGCAAAAGCAGACACTGCAGGATTCACACACCAGTATCCCAGCTTCTGGTCATTTCAGGGTTATAACAATTTTCCAGAAGTCTTTTGCTCCTGCAGTTCCTCTTGACCCCAGCTGTTGTAATGCCAGAAAAAGTCTCTAGTACAGTTTGTGAATATTGATGGAAGTGGGAGAAGGAAAAAGAAGAAGGAAAAATATATTTAGCATAAGACAATGACACAATCTTTCTCTTCCCTTTTCTGGCTGAACAAGCAGAAATTCTGTGATTGAAGTAGTAATGGTATGAGTTCAAGAAATTAGAGTCTTCTAACAATTCACAAAACAAAAATAAAACCTCTGTAAAGTGCACAAAGAATTCAATCAGACCTACTGCTGAACGACATGCATCAACTTTGCAGTCATAACAGAACAAGGTAGACATTTTACTGCCACACATAACACACCTCTGCAAGTTAAGCAAGAATGACAAGGTACATAAACTCATGCATCACATCCAAGCAGTGTTAAACGTTTCATCCCACCACACTGCCACTGCAATTTTCTACAGAAAAGCTCAAAGACATTGAGCATGGAAGATGATACAAGCTTCTGACCTTCAAGAATGAGAATACTGCATTACTCAATCTAAAGGTAAAATTGAAATTGGCAATGCATTCCAGCAAACTACCTGCAAATAAACTTTAGTGAATATTAGTCATCACCCATGAAACCCAGAAGAGTATTCTTTACAGTTACAGAAAAACAATGTAAAATTAATAGCACAAAAATAAGTATTAATTGATATTAATTTTTATGAGGGTCATATATCATGCAAGCAACAGAGATCTGAAAGACATTGTATGACACTCATATGAACTCAATAGTGCTTGGGTTCAGCAGTGCTACAACCCAGAGCAAACACTCATACAGTCAATATGGAATTTACCCATGTTCCTGCTTGGTAAACCATACATGACTTTGTCCACCTTTCTGATTACGTTTCAACATAAGGAGCTATTTGTCTTTTTTTGTCTTTTTTTTTTTAGATTTCTGTAAAGATTGAACACTAAGCACTGTAGGTAAAAATGCTGTCTAAGGAAGTACATGTCACTGGTGGAAAAAAAAAAGTAAGAAAAAGCATTTCCCAATAAGGTACATGGAGAATGGCAGAGTTTCAGAGAAGGCATCCAGAATTTTCATTCTCCACTTGGTAAGTCTTCAGTACAACAGAACCTGTTCCACTCAGTTTGAATGAGTGCTATCAGTGCTCATTATTTTTTTTTCTCTGAATACACAGGTCAAGAAAGTCTGCTACAATGATAGTTGATAAGGCTATTCACTAATGCAATGGAAGCCTTTCCATTCATGTCTAATGATGATGGATTGACTCATAAGCCTGTTTAGTATTAGACAGTCACCCGCAAAGTAACAGCTGTTATGCTGACTGTGTAGGTAGGAAAAACTCTAACAGTTTTGTTTAAAACTGAAATGTTATATTGCACTGACAGCATTGAGTTTGCATGTGGAATATCTGTCACTTCAACAGTGTATGTTTACTTATTGTCTTCCACTGGAACTAAAGTGACGACTTATTTTCTTCATAGGCAGCTTTCTCTGCCTATGGACAGGACTTAATTACAGGCTTGCTGGGAGTAACAAAGTGGATAGAGTTTTCTGTCTTTTTGTATGTTAATAGTTCCTTGCTATTTTGGTGCACTCTCTGGCATAAACATCTAGCAGGCTTCATCATCAGACCATGCTATACACATCTTTCACATTGCTATATCATGCCCATTCACTGGGGCAGACTAATAGACCTCTAATTTGCTCATTTGCACAGCAAAGCATGTGTGACCCTGAGAGCAGCATGGGTGAAGAACATTTGGGTGGAACCTACTACAAAGAACGTCAAATCACAGTCATTGTTCGCAGAGCACCTGCACCTGCGTTAACTCTGTGTTAAGAGAAACTCAAGAATATAGAAAAGTGTGTCCCTTATTGCCTAGAACAGGCACTGCTATGCCAGTGCCACTTGGCACTGCTGTCCTTAATGTTGAGCTGCACTGAATGACTGAACATGAGGAACAGTTGTCTAGAGTGGCCAAGCCTGCAATGAGGGCTCAGCATCCTTCTTCTCTTGATGTCTGCCACAATGCCTCTGGAAGAAGCTAAGGCACCCAGAGGACTCATCCTCTGGGCTCCTCAAACAAGCATTATTGGCTTGGACTTTCCTTGTGAAACTTTCCCACTGTTTTAAGGTCAGATGTAGTAGTATGCAAAGAGTTGTATTTCTGATGACCTATATTTTGTGAACCCAGTAGCTAGGCAGTGTAAAAATATTCTTTTATGGCTTGCTACTAGTCCTAGAAACTGTACTTACATTTATATTCTTTTGCACATATTTTCTGGTACTGCTGGCACTAACCTAGTATTTGTTCAGATCTGATAAGAATCCTGCAACACAAAATATTTTCAGACATAAGAATGTGGCACTGAAAAAGAAAGCTATTTGTGTAGATAAAAAACTGAGTAGATACAATAAAATTTATGCCTTTAAAACTGTAAGTATCAAATTCAAAATATCTTTTTCCATATAATTTTTATGTTGAGGCCATCATTTCTGTTTATGGATGAGTAGTGGTAATATATTGACACCACAGTAGTAGTTGCAATTTTAAGCATTTATAATAGCAACCATTATCAAAACAATTAGACGTGGTACACGTGTAAAATTGCATACGCACAGCAGTAAGTTTATGTCCTAATTCTTGTTTCTAGATCTCCTTCCTCAGTCTCTGCTGAAGAGCTGGGGCACTCTCCTCTATGCAGGTCCTTCACTTCAACTATTTGGCAGGCAAGAGTGTGGTGAGGTCATGCTTGTCCCTTCCCTCCTCTGAGGTGGCAATGCCAGAGCAAAGTTGCTGAGCAGAAGTGATACGTGACGCAGAAAACAGTGATCCCAGCTCCCAGTCACTACTGACATCACTAGTGGCTATCACATCAAGTGGGAACAGGAGGCTCCCATTCATGGCTCTCTTCACCCCCCAAAAATATTAATTCACTTGATGCCTAAAGATTTTGGCACATTCTGTAGATTTCTAGGATTATTAGAGACATATGAAGCTTCCTGAATTGTTCATATATTAGAAGCCACTAGGCCTGTTCCTAAAGGACTGTTTTGGACTTCCCCATGCCTCGCCAAGGACATGGTGTTTTGAAGAAACCACCTGCAGATAGCCTGAAGACAAAACAACAGAAGAGGGCCAAGCCCCACATGGGCCCTCTAAGAGGGGCTGAGCTGAAGACCACCGGGGGTGGGCCATTGGTAAACCTAGTGCCAGGGTTGGCTATAGTTATCAATATGTTAATTACCAATAAAAACCTATAAAAGGTGTAATCCCTTGGGGCAGGCGCGCGCGTCCATATTGAACATCCTGAAGGTATGGAATTCCAGTTAAAGGTAACTCTATCTTTCTCCATTAACTCTGTGCCAAGTGTCTCTTTTCCAGAATTTTCGGCATCACACTAATTCTGATTGAACAGTGTGCAGCACCTGCTATTAATATCTTATTTGGTATCAGTATTTTGAATAATCTAAATGGAGTTTTCCATCACTGTATGAATTCCTTAAAAATAGTTATTACTAGCATTTAATCCTGGTAAACTTTGGGTTTCACTGGACTGAAAGGTTTCATCAGTTGTGTGGGTATTTACAAGGTAATGTAAAAGCTAACTGAGAAGGCTCTTCACGGGGAAATTATCTCCTCTGCATATAAGCACAAAACACTGTGATCAATTTGACAGCACGATCACAGTTTTTCCGGTGAGCCTCCACCTCACTCAGTATACAGGTCATCTAACATTATAGTCAGTTTTAAGAGACAAAGTATGAAAAGAATTGTGTTCAAAAAATATTCATTGAATCTTCAGAACATGGCGTTTCCATATGCTTCTGAAAAATGGTCAGAAATGTCCTTAGTTTCTCTTTCAATTGGCTTTTGTTATGCAAAACTAATTAAATTGCTTTTTAAAAGTTCCTAATTTATTAAACTGCTGAGTCCTTGAGCCACAGGAGCATTCCCCACCTCCTTTTTCAGACACTGCCTTCGTATGTTACTTTTAAGTTATTTATAAATACATTTTTCCTGCAGCCTCTACCAGCAGGGCACCTTCACATGCTGGAATTTAATGAGGCTCAGGCACAAGTCATGAGTCCCTGAAGAAAGTGTTACCTGATCTGCTTCATTTATTTCTACCAATAATCATACCATTACCTACAGCTTCTGTTTTTAATTAGTGATATCTAATGATTAACACTGGCCAATTTGCATCTAATTATGTTCCCTGAAAAATTAGAACTGTATGAAAAGGCTGAATGCAATTAATCATTCTGCAACGCAAATTTGCTTAAATATCAAGGATGAATGTGTCATACATCCTAAGTAAGATTTCATTGAAAACGTACACTGTCTGGTTATGAAGCAAAAGCATGACACTTCCCATGACAGTGGGAAATCTGGATATTAAACACTACAGAATTACCAAACACATTCACACATATCCTTCAAATAACAACGAAAAAATGATGTGGCTGATATCTAATTACACTCTGGATTCCCGTGCTACAGAAACAACTAAAAATAATAAACATTATAACATTTTATGACATATAGGCAGATCCTAGCCTTGTCTGGGGCAAAGCTTAAGTTTAGTATGTGGTCTTTAGTATATAATTGGATTTTTTTTCCTTCTTAAGAAGTTTGGCTTTAGAAAATATTCTGTTCCAGCTTCAAAGCAAACATTCAGTGCTATTTAGCTATGGGATTTTTTTGGACTGCTATAACATCTTCAAGGAAACTTATAAATCATAGAATCCTAGAATGGTTTGGGTTGGAAGGGACCTCTGGAGCTCATCTAGTGCAACCCCCCTGCAGTGGGCAGGGACATCCCCAACTAGAGCAGCTTGCCCAGAGCCCTGGCAAGCCTGGCCTTGAATGCCTCCAGGGATAGAAAACATTTACAAAAAACAAAACAAACCAACCAACCACAAAATAAAATTCACCCACACTACAACCCCAAAATGTTATATGGCATCTACACCTTTTTCCAAATTTTCAGAGACCAATCAGTCAGTACCACCAGTATCAATACCACTGGTATTGATTATTTTTTTTCTCCCCTCCATGATGGTGAAATTATTTTGTCTCTAGGATAATTTAGAGATAATTAAAATCATTTGACAATTGTTTTAAAGGTTAGTACTTGTGTAGCAAGTTGCAGATATAAAAAAAAGCAGCAGCCCTTTAAGCTCAACTTACAAAACTACATTTATCACACTATATTAATTCATTCCTTTATCTTAAATTTTTCAAATTAAAGCACTGTTCAACATATTGTGAAAATGTTTACAATACCATAAAGTTAATCGAAATCTTTTGGAAGAAGATAACAATGAAAATAGAGTTTAAGACTAGTGAAGATGCTAAATGACATTCACTATATATCTTTTCTGACTTTTAACACACAACACCAAGAACCACCTCTATTTTGCCCCACAAAAAAATAAAGCAGGCATCCAAAGTACCCATTTCAGTGGCTTTCAACTAGTTTATCCCTGTATTTCCCACCTTTTTCATATCCCCTTTTTAGTTCTTCCTCTGCTTCAAAATTTTTCAAGTTCTTACCTTTACTGTCAGGAGTTTCAGGTTCTTCATAATACTTGGCACATCGCTTTCTTCTCTTTACTACTGTATTCTTCCATTCCACTTTCAGTTTAGGACACAGGTCAATTTTTAACCTATTAACATTTTGCACTGCACTTTGGGAAGATGGGCAGAATTTAGAGGGAAGGAAAGATTATGCTGCAGTTGCTTACTGGTTCCATGTTTCCTCAAGCTTGGAAGTATTGTTTTTCTTTAAAATGTCAGGAACTTTTTAGTTAGGTTCTTGTATTTGTTATGCCAGACATTCCACCAATAATTTGTTTTCAAGATATATGGTGCTTGTTATCTCTGCTCCCAGGCCAGGTGAAATCATCAAAAAACCTCCAAGATGTTATTTTAAGAAGTGTGTCTTCACTGGAAAGGTGCTTTGGTTTTGAACATGAGATCCANATGCAGCCTAGGATTTGGTTGGCCTTCTGGGCTGCGAATATACACTGCTGGCTCATATCCAGCTTTTCATCTATCATGACCCCCCAAGTCCTTCTCTGCACTGCTGAACTGTACTGGAAGCTGTACTGGAAAACATTGCAAAAATACTTCAATTCTGATCATGTGCAAGGAGCCCAAAAGGTTAGAAATAAAAACTAAAGAATACAGTATATTGATATTTTTCCCTTCAGGATCATTAAGTTCCAATTAAGATGGGCTCGTTACAGTACAGTATTGGCTTACACCTCATGAAACAGCCTGCAATAACCACCAGCAGACTTACACTTTCAGACATAATTGACTATCAAGTTTTTTTAGTAGGAAAATTTTTATGGTATATCCCTAAAGCTGGATGAGTTCCTAATATCTTAGAAATTGTAACGCTTGCATTTAATATATCTGGGGAAAACAAACAAACAAACAAACAAAACCTTTGTGCATTCAGCTAGAATTATTTATTGCTTAATTTAACTGCTGCGTATCTAATCCAACCAATTGACTGAGGCTAGTTGACAGTCTTTTTGAAGTCCAGTGACCTAACTAAAGTTGAATATGTTAACTCTTAAATCTCCTGTTCACCACTATTTGGGAAAACAAGCAAGGAATTGGAGGTAGGAGGCAGTATGTGAGCAGCTGCGTGGGACTCAACTGCCAGCTGACTCTAAACCATGACACTGCAGTCTCTGATCTTCATGCACATTTAGTCCAGTGACTCTCTTTGACAATGATAACATCATTAGTGAACACAAATCGTGAGATTTTGACTCTCAGATGGATGGGAAAGACCCAAAGGCTTAAGGTGTGACTTGAAACAGTACCATGGAGTGCTATTGCAAGGCACCTCATACTTATCTCCTTACATTCCTTACAGATGATTACTTGAAGAATTACTTTTCCAATCCTACTAATCCACATTTCAGATGTCTCTCAAACACAATCTTCTTGGGACCACACTATCAATATAACCAGTCTGGCCTTATTTGAAATACTTATCTTTCCTCTTATGCTCCCTCTACTGTATATATTCTGCAGTTTCTGCTAACATCCTTGAGCTTCCTGCCACACAAGCTCACATATCTTTCACATCCCTGACCCACTCTTCTCAGACACCCAGAACATGAACATCCAAGTATTTGGTATGTATCTGAAATTAACATTCTTTCTGCCAAAATTTGCTGTATGCAAGTCTGACTCTCTTTTCACTTACTTCCATGGAGTCCAAAGTAACCACAGCTTCCCTAGTGATTTTTTCCCAGTCTCCACTGTTTTAAATTCCACCCCATTTGCATTCACACCATTGCTCCCCTTTTCCATGTATATGAAGTCCAAAACTTGTTCTCATTTTCAAGGGCGTATTTGTTCTCTCTTATTGCACTGCCGACTGTGCCAAAATATTTAATAATGTCTGCTGCTTACCTGACCATTAGCCTAACAACACTTATGCCTTTTCCGTACAGAAACAACAGATTCTTCTTTGCAATCCACCTTCATGTTTTTACCAAAGTGTTAACAAGACATATATGATGATATGGAAAAATCAATTAGAGCACACCAAAATTAGTATTTTAACTCATTGCCTTTCGCCTCTTTTTTGTAGCTGATGAATAGAGAGTGAGGAAGGAATACAGTGATGATCAATTCAATTGAGTGGATGGGAATGTTCTCCTCTGATAGTCACTTACACTGATTTTCATGCTCTTCCTTCTTTTCTTGTACTGACATGCTCACTACTTATTTAGATAAGCTTGTTATTCAACTATCTTAAACTTCTCAGATACTTAGAAAAGTCAGACACTTTTAGTCCTATAAAATGCTCTTTAAGTATGGGCGTACAAAACTTCTACAAGAAGTTAAATTAAGATATAATTTTACCATACAGCACTAACAAATCAGAACTACCTATAGGTGTATCATATCAGGAACAAATTTATACCACCCTCAGTTTGGCCTGTGATAGATTGCATATGTCCGTATGTCCATTCTCTCAGTAATAACTTTTGTAAAATAGTACATGGAAACGAATTGGACATTACAGAAAGGATTGCATTGTCTTCTAACTTTTCAGAACAAATTTCTGCTTGTAATTAAACTGTAGGTGAAAAATTAAATTAAATATCTGGATTGTTTGGATTATTTGCAAAAGAAGAGGTATTTAATATTTACACCTTATTTAAACAGCAGATTAAGGCCTCTGACAAGTCTTCCACTAAGGAAAAAAAATCATGAAAGAAGCCATACATGCAAGCCCTTTGTGCTGTAGATGCTTTTACTAGCCATTCTCAACAACTGATGGGCGAAACAAGTAAGCAAACTGTGGTATGTCAGGCTCATTCAAGTGGAATGAGCTTCCATACTAATAAAAAGGTGTCTTTATTTCAGGTTTCTGAAGAAGATTTTAACATGGCAATGGAGTTATGAGAATCTCCCACATTTTGTACAGGTCCTTTCACTCTTTAAAACTTTTTAGTAGGCCCTGAAACACAAATATGGGCCTCAATCAGATCTATATCAACAGTTCATGTTAGGAGTGGTGAACGTGGTGGGGGGGGCAGTCATGTCCCAGTAATTTTTTTGGCACATTTCTTCAAAATACACCAAATTCATCTATATTCCTAAAAATCTCAAATCATTTACAGTGAGAGTTTGACTATTGATTTTTCATGACCATTTGATGGCATGAAGAAATTGTCTAGAATAAAAATTAAGCATGAGGAGTCAGCATACCCAGGATTATCATCGAATGAATCCTAGAATGGTTTGGGTTGGAAGGGACCTCTGGAGGTCATCTAGTCCAAACCCCCTGCACTGGGCAGGGACATCCCCAACTAGAGCAGCTTGCCCAGAGCCCTGGCAAGCCTCACCTGGAATGCCTCCAGGGATGGGAACTCAACCACCTCCCTGGGCAACCTGGTCCAATATTTCACCAGCCTCGTGGTGGGGAACTTCTTTCTAATATCCAGTTTAAATCTACTCCTNGTTCACCTTATCAATAGCACCCCATAGCTTGGTGTCATCTGCAGACTTGCTGCTAGTCCACTCAATGCTGCTGTCGATACCATTTATAAAAATATTAAACAGTACAGGCCCCAGTACAGAGCCCTGAGGGACACCACTTGCCACTGATCTCCAGTTGGACATAGAGCCATTGACCACTACCCTCTGAGTGCAACTATCAGCCATTTCCTTATCCACTGAACAGTCCACCCATCAAATCCATAGCTCTCTAACTTGACAAATAGAATGTTGTGGGGGACCGTGTCAAAGGCCTTATAAACCCATTTAAGTCATTTGATCACTATGACCTTGTCTGCAGTTGAAAAATGAATACTAATAATTCAGTAGCAGTGCAAGCATTAGGCTAGACAAAGCCGAAGCAGTGTTGCTACTGAAAGGACAAACAAACCCAGCTCTTCCTGCTTTTACTGTCTTTGCCCACTTTATTACAGAATTTTACTATAAACTTCTAAGCCCAGCCCTGCAGCCGAGCAGTGCTTTTGTACATAAGCAGTAACAAAATAGAGCAGGACCAACACAACATTATATGTGCTGCTTTGTCTAGTAGAGTATGTATGTACGTATGGCTAGGCTTCGCGAACGAAGATCTGGGGAGGACTCCATCCACGCTCCTCCTCAGCGCCTTTTCCAAGCGCGCTGATAAAAAGAGGATAGCAGATAGCCCCCTCGAGCCTGTGCAATGGATTTTTTTTTAGGTGAGACACAGCATGCACAGAGCTGGACCCACCCTTTAGTCCTAAGCTTCATCTGCCAGGGCCTAGCAAGCTTGGACACTGGCAGCCAAGTCCTTAGGACGGAGGTTTTATTAGAGTGTCCTTCTCTTAGCTGGAAGGCCTTACGGGGCTAAACGAGCTCCATCTGCCCGGGTTTGGAATCAGAGTTGTCCCTCTCCTAGGATGACTGCCAGAAGGCTAATGAGCTCATCCTACCCATGCAAGGATTCTAGGAACATGGGTTTCACTCCCCACACTTTCCCGTGGGCAATGAGTTTAATGCTCCCTCTGCTGTGGACACAGTTATCGTACCAGGGGCCACAGAAGACCCCAAGTGATTTTCAGACTGTGCCTGC
>VWZO01013814.1:7647-27375 GCA_013396975.1 Bucco capensis | reverse complement strand
CCCGATCGATTCTGTGATTCTGTGATATCCACCTTTTGTGGCATGGGGTCCTCCACAGGCTGTATGAGAACAACCTGCTTCACCATGGTCTTCTGCATGGGCTGCAGGGGAAACTCTGTTCTGGCACTTGGAGCACCTCACCCCCTCCTTCTCTAATATTGGTGTCTGCAGGGCTCTTTCACACTTTTCTCGCTCCTCTGCCACACATCTGGGACACAGCTCTTTTTTTTAGCCTGTATTGAGCAGATTTTCCTGGAGGTGGCACTAACTTGGCTGAGGAAAAGTAGAGGTCTCTCATCTTAGGCTAAAGGCCTATTATTAAGACACTTCCTTGTTAAGATACGGTTTGCTTGCTATATCTTCTGCAATGTTTGCAGGAGAAGATGGGAGCTGGAGAGTAGTGTGAGTGAGACTATACCAGTGACAGCAGCATCCGCTGGAGTTTGCTCAGATGCTTGCAAGAGTTGAGACCACCAGATCATAAGGGGTACCCTGGCAATGTGCTTTACACAAAGTTTTGAACTTGCTGTACTCTGCATATGGCAAGCAAGAATAAATCACATGATTTTACTACTCTTAGGTTTTTCTGTGCTTGCCCTTCACAACCCATGTCTTGATCACGTGCAGGGTAGCTGTTTGGGGGACTCCCTGCTACTGGGCTAAGTTCAGAAACTTTACTGGTGTTTTCCATAATGAGAAATGAACACACACAAAGCTTTAGTCAGATGGTTCATCACTGATGACATACTTCAATCCTAAGTGTGAAAGTTACTTCTGGGGAAAAGTACAATAAAAAAAAATAAAATAAAATCTAAAAAAAAGAAATTGAAAGGGATAGATTTCCAAATGACGAGTTAATTGCTGTCGTAGTACTTCCAAACTGCATTCTGAGTATTTGCATGATGCTCCACTCTTTCTAAATACACAAACAAAATTTCCCTGTTACTATTATTACATATATTTAGAACAGATCCTGTAGTCTATGTGTATAAAGGAACTGCACCACAAATGAGTGTCGTAGTGGCAGCCTATGGTCTACTGAACAGTAATATGATCTTTTTTCCAGCACACAGACACCATTAAAGCACAACACTGTTACAAGCTATGTATCACACAAGCAGATTTTACTGAGATAAAATATTTTTATTCCTTTGTGAAGCATACTTTTATAAATTTCTTTCCTATGAATATATGCAATCTGCAGATTCAGCGATGTACTACATGAAAATGTGCTACTTTGCCTTCTTGAACCCCTCCTGACTCCATTGAGACTCTGTTTGCAGAGATCTTCTTGCATGTGCTGGTTTTTTGGGTTTTTTTGAAGGTCAAAGGTGAAACACAGCACAAATAGTACAGATGAACACTGAGAAGATTTTTATGACATATCATGGCAGGAAGGACATCGGGCAGTGCAATAAAATACTAAGCTGACTTGTGGTGTTGACTCATGTCTCTGACAGTGAAAATGTTTTTATTAGTTTTGACAATTATTTTTTCACTTTCACCTTCACTGCATCAAAGCAAGTATGTGGGTAAGCATACAGATGTATGTAGAAGATGCAAAACTTCTTCTCACAACATTTAGTAGATCTGGGAAAATGCTGTTTCTATTGCACTGCTCACAAACAAGCTAGAGTTACAGAGATGGAAGCAAGAAAGGGAAAAACTGATCATCCGTAATGGTTCTTGGCATCATTCCTGAAATCACACCAGATTTCTACAGGATAAGAAAACCGGTCAGAGGAGATTAATGCCTTAGAGATTACTTCAAATCTTCCCCTGAGCATCCACAAGAGAGCTCAGGTAAAAGCAGACTGCTCTTGTCAAGAAAAAGAAGCAAAAAGAAGACAGGAAGTCACATTTCAGCACTGGGTTGCTGCTGCCATGAAGCCGATAGCATCTTACTAAGATTAGAAACTTATCAATTCCTCTTATACCTGGATGTTGCAAACCCTTTTGTCCTTTGTCTTACTGATCTTGTCTTTACATTTACCCTAGTTATCTTGAAATATTTCATAACTATCTAAATCAATCTCAGCTCTTTTCAGCATATTTGTATGTTCTCACATTAAATGATTTTTGGTTTGTTTTCACACATGAAGTATCATCAGTTAACTCGATCGCTTCAAATATTTCTTCAGAGTAGTCAAGCATTAAAAGAATAAATGTTGTAACAGGAAAATATGAAAAACTACCATCCTTTCAAAGTCTCCCAACATAGTTTAGTTGGCAGGCCACATGCCACAACATAAAAAATAACACATATGCACTTTTCTAATAAGGAACTATAGAGAATAAAGCAAAGAAACAAATTCCTTTTACAATACCAATGCGGAAAAAAAAGAGCAATGTTACTCCAAACCTGGGAAAATCTAATATTTACATCACAAGGCTGAGTCAGCATAAACATGATCTTGCAAATTTAGAAAAATAATAATAAAAAATCCCCCAAACTCCACAACCTAGTATTGTTCCCTGACAGTGTTATGTTTAAAAGGGTCTGTCTTGTTTTATTCAGAACTGATACAAAGGGATTAAGAATATCTTTCCACAAATCCATAGCCCCACAGGATCTTTCCAGACAGATTTAGTAATTTATCTGATAATACTACTGATCAGAACACTAATCTAGAAAAGAATCATTTATGGAAAAAGGAGTATTTTATGTTCTCTGGCCATATTTTCCACTAAAATACAAATATGCAGGAGGATTTTATTCTTTGACTGAAGAAAATATCAAACTCAGCATGTATTTCAGTCACTAGGGCTGGTCAATGAGTGTCAGCACAGAGTTAGTCACAGAATGGCAAACCTGAAGAAGGATTATTGTTATCATAAGGCTATCTTGGGGGGAGGGGGCGGTGTTGATCCGATTCAGTTGTGTGTGCTGAGATCTGCTTATGGGTGAAAAGTGCTTGGTAGATTGAATAACACAATGGAGAGTCTTCCATCACCGCTAGATCAATGGCTCTAATCTTGCTTTGGTTGGTAATGACTGAAAATGTTTTAATAAGGGTGCTCCACAGTAACTTACATGAAAAAAGATGACACTGTTCCTGCTCCTTGAAGACGGAAATCTGTGTTAAAGCACAGCCAGCTTCACAATTCTTCTTAGCTGTCATCCTTGTTAGTTGTGTCAGCAGTGAAACAGAGGCCTGCATGGACACAGGGCCTGAACTGTTTCAGAAAGAGTATCTTTGGATTCTGGTTGGTGGTAACTTAGAGATTAATCCATCTACTTGCCATAAAAGTAGCTACTGCGAACTGCTAATGCTCTTTCGTGAAAAGGAAGATATTGCTAATTTACAAACATATATTCACGTGTAAATTTTTGTTTCGCTTCTAAAGCTATATGTGACCATAACACCTGAAAAGGATTTTGAGAAAACTTTCGGATTTTTCACCACAGAAGCCATCAGTAAACAACTTCCTTAATACAGAGGAGATCATAATTACTTTTATGACAGATTGTGATTTTCTAAAGGTAATTTGAGGTTCTATAATTTAACATTACATAGTATTTGAGATATATATGAAACTTTGTCACTAATGCCTGAGGATGGGAAAACGAGTATGTATGTACTATCACTTTACCACCGCAACAGTATTTGGTAAACTGTCAGGATGTCTCTGATACCAGCACTTCTACTTATGTTCAAGACAGTGATGATGCATATGCATGTAGTATGAGCAATTAAATAAAAGCAGTTACAAGTGTGCACACCTGCAGGGCTATGATCTTACATGCATCATTGAGACATTGTGGGATGGCTCCTGTGACTGGAGTGTTGAAAAGGAAGGATATAGACTTTTTAGGAAGGATAAGCAAAATTGACAAAGAGGAGATGTTGCTCTCTGTGTCAGTAACCAGCTGGAGTGTGTGGCGCTCTCCCTGGGGATAGGGGAGGAGCTGTTGGAGAGCTTATGGGTCAGGGATAAAGGGATAATGGGGACATGTGACATTGTAGCAGGGGCCTGCTACAAGCCACCTGACCAGAAAGACTGACTGAATGAGACACTCTATAAACAGAAGGAGTAGCCTTATGTTCACAAGCCCTGGTCCTCATGTGGGACTTCAACCACTCTGGTATATTTTGGAGGGAGAACACTGCAGGGCATAAGCAATCCAGGACTTTCCTGGAATACACTGATGATAATTTCCTTCTTGAAGTGATAAAGAAGTCAGTCAGGAGAGGTGCTATGCTGGACATTTTCTTCATCATTGTGGGTAATGTGAAGTTGGTTGCAGTGACTATGAAATGACGCAGGTCAAGATCCTTGGAAGAGTGAGGAGGGCACACAGTAAAATTGCTACCCTGGTCTTCAGGAGAGTAGACTCTGGCTTCCTCAGGGACCTGCTTAGCAGAGTACCATGAAATAAAGCCCTAGAGCCCTGAGGGAAGAGATGCCCAAGACAATCCTGGTTAATATTGAAGGATTACTTCCTCCAAGCTCAGAAATAATGAATCCCAACAAAGAGGAAGTCAGGCAAAAACATCAGGAGGCCTGTGCTGATGAGCAAGTTGCTCCTGGGCAAAGTCAAACACAGAAAGGAAGCTTATAGAGAGTGGAAGCAATGGCAGGTAGCCTGGGAGGAATACAAATAATTTGCCTGAGCAGCCATGGATCAGATTAGGAATGCTCAAACCCTGGTAGAATTAAATCTGACCAAGGACATCAAAAGTAACAAAAAAAGCTTCTCTAGTTATTCTGGTGACCAAAGGAAGACTAGAGAAAGTGTGGGCTCCCTCCAGAAGGAAATATATGGAGAAGTTTGAGGTAGTCAGTGATTATTTTTGGTCAATTTTTACTGGCAAGTGCTCCAGCCAGTTCTAGAACTGATAATACCTGAAATTCATAGTTACTACCACCAAATGGTTTGCAGAAAAGCTCTTGCTTATACTTGAGTCTATGGAGAGCAAGATTACTGCTAATCTTATGTACCACGTTGGGTGTGAAGTAAGTAACAGGTTGTACCTGCGAGGAGGAACAGACAGGACAGGTGACTCTGAATTGATCAACAAAGTAAGTCATATTTGTTATAAAGCTGAGGGATCATAAGGGTTAAGATATCTTCTTCCATGACCAGCATCTGAGGAGGATACTATGCATTCTTCTGCCTTCAATCTCTATCTGTGAGTTCCTGAATTCAGATTCAGAATCCAGATCCTGAACTCACTTCCTGTCTGCTGCTGAATCTGATCTGGGACTCCCCAGTGCCTGCCCACAGCATCAGTGGTAACAGTGATATAATTGCCATCAGGAAGGCTGGACTCAGTATTTGGCTTGTATGTAATTGTATGTATTTCATTTCATTGTTATTATTTTCATTCAAGTAGTTTTAGTTTTCTTTTCCAATCCATAAGTCCCTCTTACTTAAGACTATCTTACTCCTTTTCACTTCCCCTTCTGGGAAGGGACAGGGATTAATAGAGAGAATCTGTCATTTGTTTAGTTGCCAGTCAAGGCCTAGCACTTGGCACCATAATATTTGAGAAACTGTGGCAGTTTAATGAATTTTCCACTGACTGGAAAAAGGGAATTATAAACCCCATCTTTAAAAAGGGAAAAAAGGAAGACTCAGGGAACAACAGATCAGTCAGTCTTACCTCTGTGCATGAGGAAGTTCCTCTGGAAATTATACCAAAGCACATGGAAAATGAGGTGATTTGTGATAGCCAATATGGCTTCACTGAGGGTAAACTATGCCTGGCAAATTTGGTGGCCTTTTACAGCAAGGTTGCTACAGTAGTGGCTAAGGGGAAGAGCAACTGAAGTCAACTACCTTGATTTGTGCAAAGCACTTGACACTGTGCCACAAAACATCCTTATCCCCCATGGCAGGAGGGTCGTAACTAGCTGAGCTTTCAGATCCTTTTCAACACAAGCAGTTCTATGATTCTACATTCTGTGATTCTATGATTCTATGGTTCTGTGTGGTTCTATGGTTCAGTGGTTCTATGGTGCTTGGGCCTCGACCTTTTATCTCGGGGAACTATTCTGTCAGTATTAATTTTCCATGTCTATAAGACCTCCTGGATGAAAAGAACAGCCACAGCCTTCTTGCTAACATGGTCAAGCTTACTTCATAATGTAATGGCATTATCTCATTTGTTGGTTGAGTAAGAGAATATAATTAAACATTGTCTCCCCTTGGTGTGTATTCACTCTATATTTGCAAAAATTGTTTCTTTCAAACTTCTACAAAACACTGAATCACAGAATCACAGAATCACCAAGACTGGAAAAGACCCCCAGGATCATCAAGTCCAGCCTATGACCCTATACACCACAACATCTAAACCATGCCACTCAGTGCCACATCCAATCTTTTTTTAAACACCTCCAGGGACGGCGACTCCACCACCTCCCTGGGCAGCCCATTCCAGAGCCCAATCACCCTCTGCATGAGGAAGTGCTTCCTAATGTCCAGTCTAACTCTCCCCTGCTGCAACTTCAAGGNGCCATTGGTCACTGCCCATTCACCTAGCCTGTCCAGGTCCCTCTGCAGTGCCTTCCTTCCTTCCAAGAGATGGACACTCCCTCCCAACTTGATGTCATCCGCAAATTTACTGATGGTAGACTCGATCCCCTCATCCAGATCATCAATAAAGATGTTAAACAGGACTGGGCCCAGGACTGAACCCTGAGGGACACCACTGGTCACTGGACACCAGCTGGAAGTGGCACCATTCACAACCAAACTCTGTGCTCGATCATCCAGCCAGTTTTTAATCCAGTGAAGAGGGAACCTGTCCAAGCCATGAGCTACTAACTTTTTCATTAGGATGCTATGTTTTCATTAGGATGCACTGTCGCCTGAAGTGTTAAAATCTGCATGCCACAGAAGTCATGCATGTGGGTGTGCCACCTCCAGGTTGTAACCTGCAGAATTTCATGCACTAAGTAGGCTTGCACTGTTCCAGGACTTCAAATACAGAGCTTCCAGCAAAAAATCACTGCTGTTGATATTCCTGAGAACCAGAAGTGAGCTGAGGATTTACAGGGCATTGTGGTGGCAGAGAGACTGTCTTTTTGAACAGCACGTAAAACTGACTTTTTGCTTATCCATGACAAGGAAAAATTCATTGGAGCTCTTCACCAAAAAGATGACATCAATCACATTGTCCCAAACAAGTATAGAATGGGCATTTCCCTTCTGCTTTCCTGACCTATGACTGACCTATCCAACACAGTAGTTTGTACTGCTTAGTACACTGCTCTGAAAATGATTAAATAGTTCCTTTGTTTCAGTCTAGAAATATCTGGTAATAAATTCCTTCTTTTGTAGATAATTAGGAAGAGATAATTACCTGCATCTCCTTTTCTTAATTAAAAAAAAAATCATTTGCTAAATAGATATTAGGTTTTTAAAAAGGTGATACTTCCACAAAACTATTTATTAAAGTAGAAAATAATTTTTTAAAAAAAGCACAAAACTCCTCAAAAACCAAGATCCAGAAAACTCCTACTTGATGGATTTGGCACTCATGCAGGGACAGGCTTTTCAACAGGAAGAGAATTAAGAAGCAAGGCAATGTTAAGAGAAATATAAGTAACAATGATAGTGTGATATTCAATTTCAGCGCACAGAGGTTGCTTGACATCAGTCATTTAATCAGGAATTCCATTTCCTTTTTGCACTATTAATCCACAAACTCAGTCTCTGTTTTAGAAAACAGTGAGGAGGGGGATGATGTCTTCCTTCTTAGCCCTTTCTGGTTACCCAATATAAATACAGAGGAGGCTGCTTTGTGTAATTTTCAAAGACCTTAGACTACATTTCTAGCTGCCATAGCTTCTAAGCCTATCACATGCAGTAGCAGTTTTCCTGTTTTTCCAAGGACTGTGCTGTCTCATTTATTTCAGTAAGCGTAAACTATTTATTTGGAAGCAGTTCTTTGTCAAGTCAAAGGGCCTCAATACATGAACTACTAGGTAGATAAAAAAATTCAGATTCCTATTAATCCATTCTCAGTTTCGTATTGGAGCTCTCTGTGACTGGGGAGATGGCTTACTTGTGTCACTTATAAATGCTCCACAAAACATTTTAAGAAAAAAATTAAAAGAGAATAGAAATCTAAACAAAACACCTCTTCACCTGTTCTTCTCATGACTTTATCGTTTGCCTGTCCATTTTTGTACTTTGTTTCACAAAGTAATCTCATTTTCTTAAGAAGAGGAAACTAAATTGAGATAGAGGCTTCTCTGTTAACCTTTATTTCAGAGAGGACATGAAGTTACTGCTGTTTCTCATTTTATAAATGTTAAGCATTTTAAGATTCACCTAACTCAAGGAAGACTTTGCAAATGCATTTTTTTCTGGTATATTTTTCTCCATTAAGTAATTCACTTAGCAATACAATCTAGTTTTAGGCAAAAGAACTGCACCATGATTTTACCTTAGGTATAATATCATCTAGTTTCCTTATTTATCAGATATAAATGGAAANTCTTGGCCGGCTGGATTAACTCCTATCTCCCCTCCCCGGGGTGGGAGCAAGGAATTTGTTTTTGGCAAAGAGCGAGAGCTTCTGATAAAGAGTGGTGATTTATAGACCTTAAGGCTTGTGTCCGATTTACCGGACCTGTGTAATCCTAACAATTTAAGGAGTCCTGAAGTATTCTCAACTAACAGAATTTTACTTCCGTATCATTTCTCTTTTCATATTGTTATAGTATTTAAATATAGATAAAGCTATTCTTATAATTCACTATTTGTGGGCCCAGTGTTTTATTTTAATTTTGCTGTCCCCATTTGGGGAGAAGGGGCATCTGGGTGGTCCTCTCAAAGAGATTGTTCTTTTGACCCTAACAGACTCTTAGTTCTTCTGGTCAAACCAGGACATCTGTAAAAATGAATGCAAACAAACAGGTGCTAAGGTCTAAAAACAATTTTTTTTTATCTTATTACAAAATGGACTCACAGGTGGTAGACAGTTTTTAATATCACATCAAACTATAATCCAGCAGTGTTTTCCTTAAGGTTTTTTTTTAAGTACTGCATGTAAACTAATGAGAAGCAAAAAAAAGAAAAAGAAAAATAATATAAAAATGAAATGCACAATTCACTCAGTGTATGCGTATTTCCCATGGAGATATTTTTGTTACTACCTTTTTTACCCTGCTTTCATTTATTTCTTCTGTATTATTTTTTCTTTTGGAACTCTTAATTTGTGTAATTTTTATTATTATGCTACATATGATTAGTCAACAAAATTCTCTCACACGATCCACATTTACACTAATATCCATATAGCAAACATAATTGACAAACAGGAGCTGTTATTCCATTATTGATGTCTTTGCTACATCATAAAGGCAGCAATTTAGCACTAAGCTATAAATAGAAAAATATAGTAAATGGAAGTGACTGGTCTTGTGTTTTTAATATTCACTTCAGGGTAAAGTATGACATAACCTAATTACAGTGGTAGAGATTTCACTGTTGTTATTCCATTTGACAGTCAAGTAATTATCTTTTCCACTGGATGTTTTACTGGAGGTTAGTAATTAAGTTATACACAAGAATTTATTTAAAATTTAAGACATGGAGCTACTCTTACAAAAAGTGGGCCTTCAATAATGCCTATTATTTTTACAAAACCATTTTTTGGGGGGAGTGTTTTAATAGTTACCTGCCAGAGTGCTTACTGAAGAAGAACGCAGGTGTTCTTTCTGATTACATCCCTGCTCCTTGTTTCAGGGCATGGACCCAGTCTGAAGTACCTTCATTCTTCTCGGGGCCATAAGGCTTCTGATGAATCATGATTGGAAGTTGTCAAAACCAGTAACGAAAGCAATGACAGAACTCTGTAAGTAGCAGGATTGAGGGGACACAACAGGACTTAATATTTAGTGTAATTGTCCATGTGTTCCAGGAAGGGAGAAAGGATGTAGCACAGTATAACTTCTTACAAAATGATCTGCAAGCAACCCCAATCTGCATCTCTCCTTAAAAGAGAACAGGCAAGCCACGCTGTCCTAACCCTGGTTTAGGAGTTCAAACTGTATAATTACAGCAATTTTGTTTATTTTTTTTTCCTTCTCAGTGTTCCTTTATATATATAGGATACATATTTTATTCCCTGATTATATAATCTGTAAGAAAAGCCAACCATCTGTTTGTATGAAAAGCTATAGTAGAACATCCTGCTTATGAATTTAATTTTAATTGGACCAATTATTACAAGGTAATAATTAAAAACTGTGGATTATAATTTTCATTTAGGTTATCAAACCAGTCCCCACCCACAATTTTCCCCAAGAATGGTGTTACTTTGCAGAGACTACTTTTTTAAAAGATTACATCAAGTTCAGTATTAGTGATAATAGAATTTGCCATTTATTTTCCTGTACTGGTTTCCTGAAACTTTAGCAGTATAAAATTAGAAAGAAACTTTTAAAAAAATATAGCTGTGACTTAGCAAAAATGATCTCCAGTTTTAAACACATTTTAACACACATTTCCTAATTTAATTTTTCCTTAAGAATATTTTGTTATCTTTAAACTACCTTGTCCATGATCANCAAAGTTATTGCACCAGGGGCCACAGAAGACCCCTAGTGATTTTCAGACTGTGCCTGATGATCACATTGATGGAAACACAAATGATCAAACTCTTAATTGCATAGAATTAAGGAAAAGATGAAAGGATTTAAGAGAAATATTATAATAGTTGAAAATTAATGTGCCTGAATCATTTCTGCACATATTTTCTTGGTGCCAGAAACCTAAAGAAAGGAAACATGACTCCCTGAAAAGAAACACTGGAAAGAGTTCTACTATATTGCTGGAGTTCACAGTCCTGAGGGATATGGCACAGGTGCAGAGTATAGTTCAAAATCCTGAATGTCAAGACCTTTAAGGATACTTTCCATAGAAACCAAGTGCTCTCTGTTCATAGATGTAAGAAATCAGGCCAGGAAGGCAAGAAATCAGCATGGATGAGTCATGACCTGTGGGTTAAACTAAAGGGCAAGAGGACATTGCTTGGGCAGTGGAAGCAGGGACAGGTATCCTAGGACAAGTATATGGGCACTGCCTGGTTGTGTAAGGATGAGGTCAGGAATGCCAAGATGCAGCTGGAGCTGAGCTTGCAAAGATGGATGCAAAGAGGGATGCAAAGAACAGTAAGGGCTTCTACAGATATGTGAACCGGAAAAAGAAGGTCAAAGAAAGTGTAGTCCCTCTGATGAGCAAGACTGGTCAGCTAGTAACAATAGATGAGAAGATGGAAAAACTCAAAATTTTTTTGCCTCAGTCTTCACTGGTAATTCCTCTCCTCATACCTCCCATGTCGGTGGACCACAACTAGGGGGGCAAAGTCCTTCCTACTGTAACATCAGGTTTGTGACTACCTTAGGAAATTTAACATACGTGAGTCTATGAATCCTGATGAGATGCGTCACAGAGTCCTGAGAGAATTGGCTGATGTAGTTTCCAAGACACTCTGCATGATATTTGAAAAGTCATGGCAGTCAGGTGAAGTCCTTGGTGACTGGAAAAAGAGAAATGCGTAGAGGATAGGAAGATGATTCAAGACAGTCATCATGGCTTTACCAAGGGCAGGTCCTTCCTGACCAACCTAATAGCCTTCTGTGATGGAGTGACTCCATCAGTGAACAAGGGAAGAGGTAGGGATTTCAACTATCTGGACTTTTGTAAGACCTTACACATGGTTCCCCATAACATCCTTCTCTCTAATTGGAGGGATATGGATTCCATGGGTGGCCTGTTCAGCTGATAATGAATTATTTGGATAACAGCTTCCAGATGGTAGTGGTCAATGCCTGGATGTCCATATGGAGATCTGAAACAAAGTCGTGTCCTGGGCTGCATCAAAAGAAGTATGGCCAGCAGGTCAAGGGAAGTGATTCTGCCCCTGTGCTCTGGTGAGATCTTACCTGCAGTACTGCATCCATCTCTGGAGATCTCAGCATAAGAAGGGCATGAACCTGTTGGAGAAGGTACAGAGGAGGGCCACAAAGATGATCAGAGTATTGGAACACCTCTTCTATGAGGAAAGGCTGAGAGTGTTGGGGTTGTTCAGCCTGGAGAAGACAAGGCTCCAGGGAGACCTTATTGCAACCAATCAAGCACTTAAAGGGAGGCTAAAAGAAAGATGGAGACGTATAAAAAAACGTAATCACATATTCAGACTTGAGGCTTGTAGAAAGTTGCCCACTGTTAGGTGCATTTGAAATTGTAAAGACTATTTATGTTTTTATCACTCTTCTTGTGTTTAAATACAGCCAATGCAAATTATCCCTAGGCTGAGTTTGCAACATTTGGAACACTTGAGTGTACCTTTCCATTGAGAGATTATACTTGTCTCACTACTTCAGTTCAAGTATAATTTCATGGTCTTGTTGCTGGTTTTTAGTTAAGTGTTGTGACTTGAAGATGAAAATATGCCATGCTGGCATGTTGGTTCTACTTGAAAAAGGCACAGAACTGTCAGAGTCAAGAAAGAAGTTTCATCATCCACATTAAACTCCAAGGGCTGAGGACATCTTCTGTGTTTACAAAGTTTCAAGTACATTTTCTTGTTCAGCAATTATATACAATTTCAAAGTAAGGACAATACTAGATCCTATTTAAAAAAAGGAAATAAATTAGCATTGGAGAATCTTTGTATCAAACTGCAGAGATTTTTCTCAGACACAATAGAATCTTTTATAATGTTATATTAACAAGAAAACACTAACTATACTAACTGTAAAAGATGTGGTAAAATGTGTTATGATTCAATTTCTTCTTCCTACAAACAAGCTTTGCTTTTCTCAATTTTTAAAAAGATAGCTTTGAACTTTGTACACAGGAAAGAATCAAAGAAGGTACTAAAAAGAAAGCATCCACTCAAAAGCCTATCAAGTTAAACCAGAGACACTCTTGTCAGACAGCTGATGCTGCTACTGTATCTGTAGCTAGTGAATCTATTTCATGTACGTGTTATGCTCTTTCATCAAAAATAATATAAAAGCAACATAAAATACTCTGTGCTCATCTGTGATGTATTGGCTAATTCACTAATGAAGGACAGTTTCATAGCTGCTCCCATTAAAGAATCACAGAAAGGAAAGAACTGGGAGGAGCCTCTGGAGATTGTCTAGTCCAATTTCTCTCCTAAAGCAGGTTCACCTAGAGCAGGTTGCACAGGACTGCATTCAGGCAGGTGTTGAATATCTTGGAAAAGGAGAGTCTACATCCTCTCTGAGGAGTCTGTTGCAGTGCTCTGTCACCTTCGAAGTAAAGCATTTTTTCCTCATATTCAGATGTAAACTCTTGTGATAGAGTTTACTCCCATTACCACTTACCCTGTGACCGCGCTCCACTGAAAAAGAGTCTGGCCTCATCCTTTCAACCTATTTTTTAGATGTTTATAAACCCTGCAAGATCCCCTCTCAGTCTTCTCTTCCGCAGGCAAAAGAGCCCCAGGTCTGTCAGCCTTTCCTATTAAGAGAGGTGCTCCAGGCCTCTCATCATCTTTGTAGCCTCTGCTAGTCTCCCTTCAGCGGTTCCTTGTCTCTCTCAAACTGAGGAACACTGAACTGGACCCAGGACTCCAGGTGTGGCCTCACTAGCACCCTTTACCTGCTGTCTACACTTTTCCTAATGCACCCCAGGATACCATTGACCTTCTTGGCCACAATGACACATTACTGCCTCACGGCTAACTTGTTCACCAGGACCCAAGTCCTTCTCCACAGAGCTGCTTTCCAGAAGGTCAACCAATAACCTGTACCAGTGTGTGAGGTTATTGCTCCCCAAATAAAAGACTGTACACTTGCCCTCATTGAAGGTCATTAGGTACCTCTCTCCCTAACTTGCCAGCCTGTTCAGGTATAACTGAATGGCAGCATGGCCTCCTGGTTTGTTAGCCACACCTCCCAGTTTTGTATCATCAGAAGACTTACTGAGGGTACATTCATTCACTTCATCCAGGTCATTGAAGAGGTTACATAAGACTGGACCCTGTACTGACTCCTGGGGAACACTGCTATCTACAGGCCTCCAACTAGATGCTGCACTGCTGATCACAACCCTCTGAGTGCTGTCATTCAGCCAGTTTTCAATCCACCCTACTGTCCATTCATCTCAACCACAATTCCTAAGCTTTTCTATGAGGATGCTCTTAGAGACAGTGTTGAAAGCCTTGCTGAGGTCCAGGTACACTGCCCTCCTCTTATCCGTGCAGCTTATCACACCATCATTCTATGATCAGATTAGTCAAGCATGAGTTCCTCTTGGTAAATTCATGTTTACCAGTCCCGGTAGCCTTCTTTTCCTCCACATGCTTAGTGATGACTTCCAGAATGATCTTTTCCATTGCCTTTCCAGGGATGGAGGTGAGGCTGACTGGCCTGTAATTTCCTGGGTCCTCCTCCTTGGCCTTCTTGAAGACTGGAAACATTGTATTCCCTCCAGTTCCTAGGAACCTCTCTTCTACTCCATAACCTTTTGAAGATGATGGAGACTGGCTTAGAAAGATCATCAACCAGTTCCCTAAGCATTCATAGGTGCACCCCATTGGGGCCCAAGGATCTGTGGGTGTCCAGCTTGCTTAGTTGATTTCTAACCAATCCTCCTTAACTGAGGGAGACTCTTCCTCACTCAAACTTTTTGCCTCCAGGGTCTGGGATTTCTAAGGTCCAGTCTTAGCAGTAAAGACTGAAGCAATGCTGGCATTCAGTAACAGCCTTCTCTGTAACCTTCATCACCAAAGCACCCACCTTATTCAGCAGCAGGTCCACATTTTCCCTAGTCTTCTCTTTTCTATTTATGTACTTGAAGAAACCCTTCTTGTTGTCCTTGACATTCCTTGCCAGATTTAATTACAAGAAGACCTTAGCTTTCCTCACCGCCTCCACACATAATCTGACAACATTCTTATATTCCTCCCAATTGGCCAGTTCTTTTTTCCGCATACAAATTTCTCATCTGAGTTTCTCCAAAATCTCCTTGTGATACCATGCAGGTCTCCTGCCTCCTTTGCTTGATTTCTTACTCATAGGGGTGCACCAACCTTGAGCTTTGAGGAAGTGGGAAGAAGTGCCCAGCTGTCTTGGACCCTCTTCCTTCTAGAGCCCTTCTCCATGGAATTCCTCCCAGGAGGTCTCTGAAGAGGATGAAATTGACTCTCCTGAAGTCCAGGGTTGCAATCCTGCTTATTGACCTGCTTCTTCCACACAGGATCCTGAAGTCCACCATCTCATGGTCACTGCAGTCAAGGCTGACCCCAATCTTGACATCCCCAATCAATCCTTCTTTATTTGTCATTACAAGGTCCAAGAGCACACCTTTCCTCATTGGCTCCTCTACTACCTGTGTCAAAAATTTTTCAGCAATGCTCTGCAGGAACTTCTTGCACTGCATGTGCCTTGTCGTGTTGCCTTTCTAGCAAATATCAGGATGATTGAAGTCCTCCATAAGAATTAAGGCCTGTGATCACAAGACAGCTTTCACCTGTCTCTACGAGGTCTGATCGACTTTCTTTTCCTGATCAAGTGGCCTGTAGTAAACATCCACGACTGTGTAACCTATATTAGCCTGCTCCTTAATTCATACCCATAAGCTTTCTACTTGTTCTTCATGTCCACCTAGGCACAGCTCAATACATTCCAGTTGTTCTTTCACTTAAGAAGCAGCACCACCACCTCACCTTACTGGTCTGTCTTTCCTAAAAAGCACATAGCTGTCCATGACAGCATTCCAATAATGCAAAACATGCCACTACGTAACTGCAATGTTATTATGGACCTGTAATCGCACACATATCTCTAGTTCTTTGTGTTTACTCCCCATGCTGCAAGCATTGGTATACATGCATTTCAGAGAGGTAAATGAGTATACAGTTCCTCTGGAGGAGGATAAGAGGATTCACTAGTCATACACACCCTTGAGATTGTTGAAATCCCAAGTACTCCATTCTTGTAGGAGACCTAAACTAGTACCAAATTATAGGTAGAAGGTGCCTATTTGTGCTGGAATGGTGAGAGGTGATTTGAATGTGAGTATCAGGACTGAAAAGCCAAATTGTCCCTTAATGCCTTGAAGAATGGACATGTGGGACTTTTGTGATCATTTTCATGTGGAACACGTTGTGATCCTCCACTGTGAAGACTTGATATAGTGGTGATAACCATCCCAAGTGCAACAAACGTAGGCCCCTAGTGCATTTTTTGGTAGCTTCTGTAAAGTAGCTGCCATTTCAGACACTACTTGGGATTGAACCTTCAATTCAAAAATTTTAAATTGAAGCCTTTCTTGATAATCTGGGAAAGGCAGCTGAGAATGGTAAGAAAAATATTTGCTTCGTAGTAAACTATTTTGTGGGTAAAATTAATGACTCACAAACCACTTGCCTTGTAATCACACATTCAGCAGAAGTGAAAATCTGATGTCATCATCATCATCAGGGCTAGGCTTCGCGAACGAAGACCCAGGGAGGGTTCCATCCATGCTTTTCATCAGCGCTTTTTACAAGCACGCTGATGACTGAAAAGGCCAATGCGGGACAGACAAGAGCGGTTGCAAAAGGCACAGCAGAAGGACACCCCAGGAGGTATAACCTGCAAGAGACGATTCTTTCTACGCTGTCTTTTCTCCTCAAGAGTCATCCTGCGTGCCCTTTCAAAAACATCCGCGGCATTAAAAATAGTGTGTCTCCAGACCTTCCGATTGGAGGCTAGAGTAGACCAGTTAAGGTGATCAATATGACCAAGGCTGAGATATTGTTTCAGGGAGTCCTTGTATCTCCTCTTTGGGGCTCCTCTCTTGCGACAGCCATTGGCAAGTTCACCATACAGTATGATTTTAGGGAGGCGGAAGTTCTTCATCCTGGAGACGTGCCCTGCCCAACGCAGCTGCGTTCTCAGCAGCATGGCCTCAATGCTTGAAATTGCTGCACGTTCTAGGACAGAGGTATTAGTTACATAATCTGTCCAGTGGATGTTTAGGATTGTACGGAGACAGCGCTGATGGAAGCGCTCCAAGAGACGTAGGTGGTGGCGATAGATGACCCATGATTCGGAACCATATAAAAGAGTAGATAGCACAATGGCTCTATAAACACTGATCTTTGTACTTATCTTCAAGTGTTTATTTCGCCAGACTCTTTTATAGAGTTTTCCGAAAGCACTATATGCCTTTGCCAACCTATTGTCTATCTCTCCGTCAATCTTACCATCTGAGGAGATGAGGCTGCCTAGGTAGTTAAACTGTTGGACTGATCTAAGCTCTGAATCGCCAATGGTGATATGAGGATGATGAAAGACTTCCTGAGGTGCGGGTTGATATAAAACTTCTGTTTTCTTTAAACTAACTTCCAGCCCAAAAAGCTCAGCAGCAGCTGCAAAGCAGGACGTTAAACGCTGCAGAGCTACTTCTGTATGGGCAACAAGGGCAGCGTCATCAGCATAAAGCAGCTCCTGGACAAGATGGTTTATAGTCTTAGTATGGGCCTTCAAACACCTTAGGTTAAATAGGCTTCCATCAGTACGATATCTAATGTAGATACTGTCCTGGTCATCAAATTCTGACATGGCCCTTTGGAGCATCATGCTGAAAAAGAGTGTGAATAGAGTTGGTGCAAGAATGCAGCCTTGTTTCACGCCATTAGTTATTAGAAAGGGCTCAGAAAGTGCATCGTCGTATCTGACTTGGCCATGCTGATTCTCATGTAATAGGATAATCATTTTAAGAAACTTGGGGGGACAACCTAAACGTTCCAAAATCTGCCATAGACCATTTCTGCTCACAGTATCAAAAGCCTTGGTGAGATCAACAAAGGTAACATAGAGACCTTTGTTCTGTTCCCTACATTTTTCTTGCAGTTGCCTTAGAATGTTCCCTACATTTTTCTTGCAGTTGCCTTAGAAACTAGGGGAATAGAAAACAGAAGAAAACGGATAGGGGAATAGAAACAGAAGATAATGAGTTATTCCAACCCTTTCTCTACCATACCATGATACAGTCAAGTAGTAGTATACTAGTATTATACTAGCAATATTTATACTTCTAATTCATTCTTGACATTTTTAACCTATTTTCTATTTCTCTTGCGATACATCAAATGTACAACACTTAGTGGCAACAATACTCAGGCAAACACAGCTTTAAGCAGAGGCTTAATAGTAATTACTTCTACTTCTAACACATTAATTTATTACACGTGTAACATTTTTGTAGGGAAAGTTATCCTACTAAATTTGTATGATAAAGCACTTTCTATCAAATATGTGTATTATATGTCAAAGGTATGCTAGCACTGTTCTGACTTATTTTACAGCAGTAAGGAGTTTTTAGCTAAAAGAGATTGTTTCCCACTGCATCAGTTTCATAAATTCATGTGGTCAATATTACCCTTTCTGAACAGTATGCAATTTATACACATTTTCTATGGCTTCCCAAGCTTATTCTCTAACTATGGAACATAGATAAATGATAATGTCCAAGTCATTTCATTTCAGCCACTTAATGGCTTTGGAATATAATACAAAAGGCTCTGTCTACTTATTCCTGACCCATAAATTCCATACTTTGAAAAATAAAGCAAAGATGTTATTTGAAGTATCCCTCCACTCACAGGATCAGAAATAACTGCTGGGATCATCAGAGTAAATAGAATAGTATATAACACAGAATACATGGCGCTTATATGCATATCCAGTTGTTTGCCTGTTTGGCTTTTTACTTCTTTATAAAAAGACATAGATTTAAGCATGTATTTCTAAAGGTAATACTAATATAAGAAAAAAAGAATTTAGTAGGAATTCAGAGGGAATTTTTTTCCCCTCTCTCAGGGTTTTCAAGCTTTTTCCCTCCATTATCAGCTAGCAACTTCCGTTAGCAAGCCCAGATTAGGCCTTAGGTACTATTATTTCTGCATACTTCTTACAAAATTCTGTTGAAACTAGAGACAAAATCCTCAAAATACCTAGACAAACACATAGTGTATTACCTAGGTCCCTCGTTTGATCAAACATCATTACTCTGTAAATCAATCAGTGTCCACACAGTTCCAAGCTCTGTCCTCAGAAAGAAATCTGTTACTTCATTTAAATACTAATGGTCGATTTGCTGAAGCATCCCAGTAGCATACATGGAATCTGTCACAGTCAGTTCGTGTGCTAAATGCTGAAAGGTCATGTTTATTACAGCTAATTTTATTACTTATGTGAACCCTTGTTTGCATAGCTCTGTGTCTTTAAGAGCAAGTCTTGTAGTATTCCCTGCTAGGAGCAGGCACAGAGGAGGTACTTTCCCACACAGAACTGCTCTGGGTGGGGTGGTGTGATGTGTTCGAACAGGTTTTTGTTTCTGTTTTCATCACTTCCAGGGTGCTGTGGTAGGCAGGTCTCAGCTACTCCAGGGGCTGGCTGTAGGCGGAACAGGGTGGGTGGATCGAGGGCGGGTGCAACTCATGAATTGGTTGCTGACACAATGTCAACATCTCAGAAGAAAACAATGTTACTGTATTCGTGCACATGCATAACAGCATCCACGCTGTCAGAATGGAGTGGAAGGGGCAGGGTGCAGGCGACCGCCCCAGGGCTGGTCCAGCCTCCCCAGTGGTAGCAAACAATCTGGCTATCTTTCAAATCACTTTAAAAATAGTCTTTTTTCACTTGGTTGTAAACTTCTGCAGGGCACCCCGTTCTCGCGCTGCAGGAGCATCAAAATTTTCCTATAGCTAACTCTATGTCCCCTCACCTTAACACTTT
>VWZO01013811.1:50749-68181 GCA_013396975.1 Bucco capensis | reverse complement strand
AGCTTGCTAGGCCCTGGCAGATGAACCTTAGGACTAAAGGGTGGGTCCAGCTCTGCACATGCTGTGTCTCACCTAAAAAAAATCCATTATGCAGGCTCAAGGGTGCTGTTCGCTCTCCTCTTTTTATCAGTGCGCTTGGAAAAGGCGCTGATGAGGAGCGCAGGTGGAGCCCTCCCTGGATCTTCGTTCGCGAAGCCTAGCCATACATACATACATTATCTAGAACCTGTGCCAAAAAGTTATCATCCATAAATTCCAGGAGTCTCCTGGACTGCCTACATCCTGCTGTATTGTTCTCTCAGCAGATGTCTCGGTAGTTAAAATCCCCCACCAGGATGAGGGCCGGTGAGCTCAATGCTTCGTTTAACTGAAGAAAGAAGGCTTCATCAACAGGCTCCAATTGGTCAGATGGCCTATAGTAGACCCCAACCATAAGCTGGGCTTTGTTTGCCTGACCTTTAAGTTTAACCCACAAACTCTCAACTTGATCATGCTTGTTGCTGAGAACCAGTTCCTCAGAGTCTATCTGTTTTCTAACATAGAAGGCAATACCCCCACCCCATGACTGATGTTAATTTAATGTTTAATTACAGTACAAAAACTGTAAGCCTTCCTATCAAATGTTGAAGTTACACTTACATAATCGCAATTTTAATTAAATTTTAGAAAGGGAGAGGCTGTAGAAAAATTACATGAAAGTGTCATGGGACTTGATGGTATTTCTTTTCCTAATGACAAAGTCCTAGTGTCAGTTGTACTTCTGTCCTCAATAATGGAGTTAAATCTTCAATGTTCCTAAGAGATATCCTTGGTACAAATCAGTCCTTGAAGGAAGTATGACATTTTCTGAGTATAAGAAGGTAGAAAAGTTAATAAGAATGATAACTATATGGATATAGAACAGTGTGGTGTGACCAGTATCAGCAGAGCTTATAACATAAACTGAGTATTTGAGTGAGTTTCTCAAATGGAGAGTTAATTCAAAATTTTAGGCAGAATACTTATGCCATCCTTTGTTTACCTAAAATAACTAAACTTACTGGTATTTCCAGCACTACCTGATACTCCCCAAGTGGCTTATCTACTTTTAACTTAACTTTCAGTATTTTATGTTTGAGGCTGTTTCTCTATTATTTAGAAAAGAGACTGAAAACTAAGGAAACCATATGTGAAATGGGATGTATGTAGTAAAACTTCTTGATACTTCTTAGCTTATAACTTAACCTAGTAACTTGGGGTCATAATAGATGAAAAGCTGGATATGAGCCAGCAATGTATATTTGCAGCCCAGAAGGCCAATCGCATCCTGGGCTGCATCAGGAGAAGCATGAGCAGTAGATCTAGGGAGGTGATTCTGCCTCTCCACTCTGCGCTTGTGAGGCCTCACCTGGAATACTGCATCCAGTTCTGGGCTCCTCAGCATAAAAAAGATGTGGACCTATTGGAGTGAGTCCAGAGGAAGGCCACAAAGATGATTAAAGGATTGGAGAACCTCCCCTATGAAGACAGGCTGAGACACTTGGGATTGTTCAGCCTGGAAAAGAGAAGGCTTTGAGGGGATCTTATAGCAGTTTTCCAGTACCTAAAGGGGGATATAAGATAGAAGGGGAGAGACTTTTTAAGCAGTCAGACTGTGATAGGACAAGGGGGAATGGTTATAAGCTGAAGGAGGGGAAATTTAGATTGGAGATTATGAGGAAGTTCTTTACCCGGCGAGTGGTTAGGCACTGGAACAGGTTGCCCAGAGAGGTTGTGGATGCCCCATCCCTGGCAGTGTTCAAGGCCAGGCTGGATGTGGCCCTGGGTGACCTGGTCTAGTGATTGGCATCCCTGCTCAGTGCAGGGAGGTTGGAAGTAGATGATCTTTAAGGTCCCTTCCAACCTGGCCATTCTATGATTCCATGATTCTATGAACTTCAGAACAAATAATTCATAGACAGATGGGGTATCTTCATTATGAGTTTTCTATTTAAATATTATTTGCATATGCAGTAAGCCTCCTGGGTAGTGAGCCAACAACTATCATTAGTTGCTTTCTTTGGTTGGACAAAGCAATGAGCAAAATAGGAAATAGAAGAGAGAGAATGTGTTTCACCAAACCTAAATAATACTGTGAAATTTTATTGAACTATATACAATTTTAACTGTGATTACACTATGGAAATTTTTCCCTCTAAAAATAATTCTGTGATGTCGTTACTTTCCAAGCCAAATTTGCTCAAGTAACAAGTAAAATGAAAGAAGGAAGGAGGTATCTGAGATGGTGACCTTTAAAAGTAATAGCATCTTTAAAAGTGTCATGTGGTTTCTGTAGAACAAGAACAAGCCAATGCTGGGTAGACAAAACCTTAACGATGTGTGATTCATCACAATTAAATGAACTGTGCAAAAGATGAATATGGGTGAAATTTTGTACTTTGACGAGTAGGAATGCTCCTTAGACCTATTTATTTTTAAGTAAGTTTAACATTGCTCCATTAGACACCTATGATGGCAGGAAGTCATGTCAGTGTAACTAGGTCCCCTAAATGAGAGCAATAGCAAAGAAATAAAAAGGAACTTACCACATGCTTTGAAGTCACATTTGTATTCAAAAGCGGCTTCTAAAGCTTTAAATATAAATGAGACACAAGTGCTGGGATAAGGTCCCACACTGAAAACAAGTACTCTGAATATAAAGTATTTAAGATACTCCTCTGGATTTTGTAGTAACACTTCGTGGAGAAACACTGAGCAGTATGAGAGATTGATGTCAGGTATTTTTAAATTATTTTTTTTTCTTATTTAGATGCCTTTCCTTTGAAGCAAGAGCTTTATGTCCCTGCCTTGCTAGACTAAATTTGCTGTTTTCATTTCTAGGCTTGTGAACTCACTTGAATGTTCTACATAGGACATGCTTTTATTTCCACATAAGTAATGAATTCAAACAAAATAGTACTGCAGACAAAATTCTCAGGTTGTCTGCAGATTGAAACACATATCAACATATATTGAAGTAGAGGATCACCAGCCTATAGGGCTGTATCAACAGATTTGGATGCCAGCTCAATCAAGACAGGACATGGAGTGGGTTAGTCTAGGAAAGTACTGTATTGTGTGCTTTGGCAAAAGGCACTAGATAGACCCTCCTTAATATCCAGAAACGTTATGTTGTCCAAGAGATATATTTTGAATTGCCATCTTTGCAGACTTCCACTGAGAGTGAGGTCAAGTTTAATGTTTCTGACTCTCCCACCACCACTATACAGGAGGTGCTTTTAGAGCAAACATTACTATTGATCTATAATTGGTTTTATTCTCAGAAAGAGTATTTCAGTTAATCTGAATAACCTCCTGCCTTTAAAGGACTCTGCATGTGCAATTGAGTGCAATACACTATACATGACCCAGAAAATTTGCACTACCTTAACTATCATCAGAACTGGTAAAGGAAAGAAAAAGAATCGGTGTATTGCAAAAGCAATCAGTAAACACTGTATTATCCTGTTACACCAGCATTCTGTCATTTGTTTCATAAGTCATATAACAATATCAAAATAGCTTAAAGAGACTACCTCATGTGTCCATCCACAGTTTCAGGAAGACAGAAACTGTTTTAAGGTCAAACATATACCCATTAAAGGAAATAAGATGGCAAAAGCCACAATTGTTTTGTCTTATCTGTAAAGAATTACTTCATCTAAAAATACAAATCCATCATATGGTACAGGGAATGATATTATGATGGCTCTTGGAAATCAGACTGACTATTCCAAATTAGGACAAATTGGCNCGCACCAGGGGCCGCAGAAGACCCCAAGTGATTTTCAGACTGTGCCTAGGTTGCATAAACAGTTGATAGTAAATGCAAGAACTGAACCTGGATAATCTCAACTGCTGTGTTTATTCTTAACTGCAGTCTTATCACTTTTCTGAAGTTTTGTGGCACTTGTCTTACCCCAAGTGAAGTATGTTGCCTCATGCTAAAACTCTGCTTGTGAAAACTGTTACACATAAATTAATTTCCATGGTTAGTTTTTCTGGTATTAACAACAATATCAACACTATACTATAACAACAGTAGTAAAGTTCAAATCATAAAAGGCCTTGATATTCATGCGCTGGTGATCTAAGGTGTAGCTAGCATTTCATCTCTTATGATGCTTTGCTAGCTCAAAAAAATAAGTACGTTTAATCTTCTCAACACCTTGAGGAGATGGGTAGTGAATTTTATTACTTCTGCTTTAGAGGAGCAAATGGGACTAAAAAGATTGCAAAAGATCAAGTTTAGAACTTAGACCTTGCTACCTAGCTTGGACTGTGTTCAGTGGGAATGTGTGCTGTTTTAATAGAGAGAATTAATCTCATTAAAAGTCACAAATAAACTCAGTTCCTCTGTGTAATTTTAAATAGCTGACAAACTTTGTGTCAATATCAGAGCTACTTGTAGGCCATCCATAAAGGAAGGAGTAGCAGTTGTTTGCCCCAGTTTATCTATCTTTTTCCTATTTCTGCAGCTAGGTTAGCAGTTCTTAAATACAGCAAATATGTAGCAAGTAGAATCAATCCTATTTTAAATTTATACACATCCAAAAATGACAATAATACATAGGTAACTGATTTGAAATAGTAACATTCCTAGCTTAATGAACAATTAAAAAATGTGGCAAACATCTACTTTGTCTTATGACAAGCTCGCAGGTAGTGTGGAAATCTGTTTTAGACAAACACTGAAGGGACCATTATCTGTAGTTTGTGTTTGGCTCACTTACATGATCAAATCACATGGGTCTCCTGGAAGAGAAGGAAAGGTAGACTTTATAGAAGGACTTGGGAATTTCCTGACAGAGAGAAGAGCTCAAGGGTATTAATGACCATACCTTAAGACTTGCAGGAAAAGAGTTTAGCCCAGCACAAACTGCTAAATAATGAAGTATTTGCATAGCAAGGTAAGCCTGACAAAGGGGCCAGGTCTTTTGTTGTTTACAAAACCTGGATCTTTCAAATATTTTAAGTTACTGTTGTTAAAATTCCTTTTCTAAACCATTCATTGGCATTCTTATTGCTCTGAAAGGAAGCTAGGCTTAGCTGAAAGTCTGTGATCTGATGACTCTGTAAGTCATTCAGTTACAGTCCAGAAACACTGTGACCAAAAAGGCTGTTAGTATACTTACCTGAATCACATCTTTGCACTGACTTAGTCTGGAAACATATGAGTCCCTTTGCAAATAATTGGGAATGACACTGAGCCAGACTTGGGAAAATAATTTAAAAATGTCAAGCAAGAACACAATGAATTTATTTAGATATCTAAAAATGGCAAAACTAAGAGTTTGCACTAGAATGGGACTTCCTTGACATAAAATGTGTTTGCCTAATACAAGTTGAGGAGGTAAAATAAACTGCATTTTTTTGGTGTGTTGGGATTTAGGTATCTAATAATTAGGACTTGCAGCACGATTTTCAGAAGTGCGTGGGCACTCGTGGAATTGGTTTTGTAATGCTGAACTTCTAATTGTTTTCACTGGGAGCTGGAGAGTGAAAAAGTTGTTTGCATTCAAAGTTGTGATCTTGGAACCTCATTTTATTACCATATCACCAACAGGTTTTTAACAGCCTTAGTATTAGTAATGCTTTTTAGTAAGCCTGTATTTAGCATGTAGTAAGCTGTCTTTGAAGTAGGAAAAGAATCCAGGTTTACTTGCCCATAAATGAACACTTTAATTACTGGTGCCTTTTTCTCAGTAGCTCTTGTGTTTCTTCTCTGCTTTACGAGAGTGGCAGATCTCGACTTCACCTCCAACAGTGTAAGCCTTCTGGTATGTCCTTAGATTTAATCAGAAAAAATCAGAACTGATACATCAAGATGAAGATGTGTATGTACACTGATGGAGTACATGAAGTACTTTTCAGTCTCGTTTTGTGTAACTAAAAGCTGATGACTATAATTCACAGATGTGGGCGAGTTCCTAGAAGTGGGGAAGTTGCACTGAGCATTACTGAAAGCTTAGTAATTTTTTTTAAATTTATATATTTATTAAATCAAGTTGTTACGCAACAGCTGTGTCACTCCTATAAGTCACACTGCTTCCTCGCACCTGGAGAGCCTGCCCTGAGCGTGGCCCCATTTGGTGCCAGAGGTGATACAGGGAAGCCCTTTGCCCGCTGCAGCAGCGGCTACCGGCTGCCTCACAGATCACGAGCAGGCAGTGAGGGCGCCCTGCCGCCACCTCAGCACGGGCTGTGGGGGGCGGGGGACTACCGGCCGCCTGTGTAGCGATGCGCTGGGGCAGCACGCACGCCTAGAGCCGAAGCCTGCGGCTGCAAGCGGGCTTCCTCTTGACTCCTCCAGAAATATGCTGCTCAGCGAGCACGCCCTGAGCAGCCGCCCTGGCGGCCCACGCGCCGCGCGGAGGGGCGCGGAACAGAGGGGAGGGGCGCGGAGCAGTTCAACGCAGCAGGCTCTCCCCGCCTGCGCCTAGGTGCGGCTGCATCCTGCAAGAGGGAGGGTGGGTACTGCGCACCGCGGGTGCGGCTGGCCGGGGACAGGCGCGGGGGTGGGGTTGGGGGGTGGAGGCAGGCTGGCAGGAAGGAAGGAAGGAAAGAAAGAAAGCAAGAAAGCGAGCGGAGGGTCGGAAGGAGTGAAGAAAGCTGAAGCGGTCTGTAAAGTCCTGCTCTTCCTTCCCGCTGCCTTTCCTTCTCCTCTTCCCCCGCTGCTTTTTGCCAGAGGTAAGCCAGCCTCCGCTGAGTGCGGACTTTGCGAAGTAGAGGGCAAGGAGCACCCGTCCGCCTGCTGCCCTGGTGTGCGGCCTGCGCGGGCGTCTCCCCGGGTAGGACCAGACCGGGCCGGGCCTCCGCGGGCACGGAGCTTCGCCGCGGGGCTGCTGATGTGCCACTGGAGATCGCGGTCTGGTCCCGCCGGCAGGGCAGCGGCCAGCGAAAACTGTCGTGCTGGAGAGTAACTTTAAAGTTAACGGCGAGCGTCAGGTACAGCAGTTAGAATGTGACAAGAAATAGCTCATAGGCAGATAGAAAATAAGGTGTGTATTTCACACCCCACCCCCCACCCCCCATTTTATTTAGCCTAAATTATGGTAAGGAACAGTGCTTTATTATTGTGTATTTGTTTTTGTGATGTTAAACACAAAGACTTCTCACGTGGTGGTATATTTCTGGAAATTTTAGTAGAAAAACACATGAAGTTCATTTTTAGAAATGGATGTCTTAGAAAAGACAAAGTGAATGATACAGCACTCAAGTATTGCCAGAAGAGCTTGCTAAAGTGTACTCAACCAATTGCACCTTTAGCTTTTTTATTCATACCACACGGTTCCTTGCTCTGGAGACTCTGCAAGTTGTTCCACTTGAATTTCTTGCAGTATGAGGTTTGACTAGAAGGTAGCATAGGTGCTGAACTTTTCTCTGGAAGTTTTCAGAAAGAAAATTAAAAAAACCCACCAAAACCAACAAAACCATACCAAGCAAATAAAAAAACCCCAAACAATGAAGAGAAACATGTTGAAAAAGGATGTGATTAAAGGTATCTTATAATTACTCAGTACGTTGAACTACATTTAGTAACTTCCTTCTATTTGGAAGGGGAACAGTTCTGTTGAAACTGTTATAATCAGTTACCTTGCTCTGAGTTGGCCCAAATGTTCATTTATTAAATAACCACTTTAAAAAGGTCATTTGAGATGTATATAGATACATTTATATGTATATCAGTATGCTGATTGCATTATATAGATTTTTTGAAAGATCTTTAATTATCTCCAACATTCTCTAGGCATGCTATCTTGTCAGCTTGTATACAGTTAAGCACAATGGGAAGATGAAATTCACTACTGACAGATTTCATTCTGCTCCATGTTAAGTACTGTTGTAGTGGGATTTTTTTGTTGTTGTTTTTTTTTTTACCTGTTCATTTGGATCTAGCATGTGGTTTAGTAGAAGCTGGGAGCAAGCCTGAACTTGCTTGTATTTGTTGAACTGATTGCTTAAAGTGTGATTATCTTGGCATGCTTCTTCTATCACACAAAACTTCTACAGGCTTGACACTTTCTTCAGGCTAATGTCTGTAGTGATTTTAAAAAAGGAAGAGTCTCCCTTGAGCATTTCTAGAGTCAGCTATATCCTGCTGTGCACACATTTCATTATTAAAAGTTGGATTGATTGCTTGCTTCAACGTAGATTCATCTATCTTCCAATCAGTGTTCTTTTGAAGACTTCAGCTTGAAAATCGTAGAAAGGAAGAATCATAGAGTCAACTGACACAGCTTTTCAGAATGTTAGATGCAGGTACTTACTTATCTTCTATGTGAGGAAAGGTCCTGAAAGTTCTATATGTTTTTCTGTGCCACTGTTGTCATTTTCCTTCCATGCTATTTAACTTTTAGTAAAACAGAAAGAACTGTTATGCCACTCAATTCTTGTACCTCCTTGTCAAAGCCCCTTAAATAAGATGGGAAAAGGAACAATATGAAAATCAGCTTGAAAAGAAGTGTAGAAACATCATATTCAATAAAAGAAAGTTGGATGATCCCTTATGTTGCATGGGATGTGCAACCCAAATTGCAATTAATTCCTTGCCAAAACATAGCTTCTTGGAAGAACAGCCTATATGTTTTCCCTTTTATTGTTTTTTCCACATAGCAGTTTAGATGTTTTACCCTTATTTCTATAAAATTGAATGGCAGAGTGTTTTCCAAAAAGCTTGATTTTTGTGTTACCACTATAGCATTTTCCCAGTTTTAGTTACCATGTTGGATAAGAACTTTTGTCTTGGTTACTATATGTTGGAGAATATGATAGCACAGTAAGGATAAATTTTATTTAAGTAAGACCACATTCCCCTTGTGGGTGGTTATGATGTGTTTCTGTTCTTGGTGTGTGTGTTGGTTTTTTTTTTTCTTTGCTGATTATTAAACTTTTGTTTTGCAGCATATATGCAACCATGTGCACTGATGTTGAAGACTTGTTTATTAAAGTTGTTGTAGGGATACAAAATGGATGCGAAAGTGAATGTATGCATATAAATGTGCATGTATCATATATATGCACCACATATCTAATGCTGTACAAACGTTCTTTAGGGTTTGTTATGACTTATTCTGCAATTAAAGCTAGGCAAGAGATCAAATAGGTTTGACTGTGAGCTTACTGGTATCTAACAGCTGTATAGCTAGGCCAGATCTATAGCATGTCTTTATAGATCTTGATGGATGCATTGACAGCTTCTGCTGTAGATCACTACAGAAACAGACAGTAGCATGGGCTTCAGCTTGTGGCAGTGCTGGAATTTTGTGGTCAAAATGTCTTCTCAGTGAGTAGTTTCTCCCTTTTTCAGTCTGCTGCACATTTAATTTATAAAATACACTACAAAAAGTTCTTGCAAATTTGGAAACAAAGGTGGTTCTGTGCTAGGTAGTCCTCTGCATTGTGGTTTATATGAAGATGAGTTAGGATCCACATAACTGATAATACATGGCTGTTTGAGTTTCTGAAGTCATGCACTGGAGATGTTCCAAAATAAGGTGTCGGCATGTGAAAACCCCAAGATTTAGATAATGAGAGGGTATAAATATATATGTTTATATCAAAATATATATTTATTTATAAATATATACCTAAAAATAACTTTGCTAAGTGTCTATTTTGTTAATACTGGAAGGTGAAGTTGTGCCTTTTTTGTCAGGAAATATTTTGAAGAATAAGCTATCAATACCTACTACCATGGATATATTCTGGACAATTGATTTATTTTCTTTGTAATTGCTACTTAAGTCTTATGCTGTTCTTTTCCAGGCTGCTTAAGGCTAGTACCTGCATGCTAGGAGAGCTGCTCTAGTCAGCAGATTTCCCTAACACCAAATTACTCTTTATACAGGAAGAGGGAGGTGGAAAAAACCTGTTGACTGCTGCTGATCTTAAATCTTCCTTAGAAGATGTAATTTCAGGCTATTTCAAGCACCTCCAGAATAGTAGTTTCTCTGTCTGCTTTGAATTTTGCACATTGTAAATTTGGATATGGCCCTGAAAGGGAGAAGTACTCTAATATTTGGGATGTGGAGACTATAAGAGCTGAGTTGGAAAATACTGAGGAAAAAACTATCATGGGCACTTGTCATACCAAATGTCCTTAGTGTGGAGGCCAGAACTTGTCTTTGTGGTTATGCCTTTGCTGCTGTTTGTGGTGAAGAGAAAACTACTTCCTTGTCAGAGTTGAAAAGCTAGTATTTACCTGTTTCCTGTTTTTCCTCATGGCACTTATTTGAAGGGCCTGATCTGCAGGATGTATTTTGATCACCTCCATAGTTTTCTCGCTGTATTTATTTAAACAGTTAAGACACTTTTCCCTACACACATGCGTTCAGAAGTGATTCTCATGTTGCAAACTATTCTATTGCTTATGGTACTTGTTCAGTTGGATTCTCAGTTGAAGAGGGCTTGAACCCACAGTTCACAAAGAATGTTTTATTCAGCCGTTTTTCAGTTTTACCATTTAAAGTGTATTTCTGTGCTAAAGTGTATAAGGCTCAGAAGATAAGGGTGTGGATGCCTGATGATATAAATTGGTTTTAGTGTGGAAATACCACAGCTGGAACCCAAGGCTTTACGGTTGGATTACTACTTCTCCACGTTATATCCAAGTACTGTGTAGTAAGAGTGTGTGTCTATAGATAAGTGGTTTGTCTATTAACTGTTCATCTTAATGTTGACTACTAGGATTATATGTTTTAAGATTATTTTACTTTGGCTGAGTTAAGAATTTGATTTCTCTATTCTTTCTGCAGGCCAAGATAGAGAGTTATCCTGTTTACCCTCCTTGACATTTTCATATATAAGCAATTTACAAATATTACTGTACAAATGACAGGGAGCCTTTCAGAATTTCATCCAAGATTGATGTGAATTCAGGTGGGAGTGTTTGTTTTTTTTTTAATGCCTTTTTTCTTTTCTTTAGGTTTGCAGTCTGTAAAAATAAGAACAGTCTGAACTGAAGAAACTTGAAGAAGTGTCTTGAAGAAACTGATATTCACCATTGGCTGACTGAAACCAAATTTAGAGAGCTGTGTTGGTAATGAATATGTGCACATCCTGACTCTATTTCTGCATGACTGTATGGGGCAATATTCGGAATGAAGCTGCCATCATGTCATCCACTGGCAGTGGCACTGATATTGAAGAATTCTTGGTCAACATTAACTTGGGGCAGTATCTTCCCAACTTTAAAGAATATGGCTATAACATTGTGACAGATTGCGTGGGAGTAAATAACACTGTGCTACAGCAAATGGGAGTGTTGCCTACAGGGCACCGCAGAAGGATTCTTAAGCAATTAGACACCACTCTTTCAAAAATGCAAGGAAATTCTCTTTTCCATGAAAATCTAAAATTCAAAGGCTTGAAGGATTTAGAAGAGAAGCAGTATTTGTCCTCGGATCAGGAATCACCAAAAAGCATTTCAAGTGTAGATGGGACGAGCTTGATACCTGCAACACTGTCAGAACAACTTCTTAATAAAGCTTGGACTGATAAAGAAAGATTGGAACGTGTGGAGCAAAGCTTATTGGAGGCAAATGATGATAGCTTTGCAAATTTGGATTTTTCTAGTTTATATCAGAATTCAGACAGCATACTGAAAGCTATCAGTCTCAGTGAAAGCATTAAGACAAGTACTCAGCCAGATAACTCACTGGAAGTAGCTGCTGCATACCAAGCTGATGAGCACGTGGCTGACTCTTCTGCATTTCGTGGTCCTCCTCCTTCATCTGCTCATTCATGTGAGATAAAATACAATGAAAACAAACATCTGATGTTTGCAGCTGAAGATGGTGCATCTGATAGTGAACCAAATGCTCCATTCTTTAAGTTTAGAGGAGAAATGATAGACAATGACTTATATGATTCTTATACAAAAAACTGTGTGAAAGTATTTCCAAGAGCAACCAGGTCTTTTATATTAAGGCATCGACCTGTTCCAGAAATTCCTGAATCAAGTAAAGCTCAAACTCCATCAAGGTAATTGCTGTTTCTTTCTAATGAAGAATCAATATCACTGTAGAAATTATGGTTTGGGGTTTCTCACAGGCTTTTTATGTCAATTTTGTGGATTTTTTTTTTATTATGTGCTGTAAATACACTGGATCTGATATGAATGTTGCCAAATTCACTGAAAGAATATTAAGCTTTGCTGTAAGTTAAAAGCACAAATAAGATTATAAAGAATATTTTAGAACAATGTTTCCTTAACCTCCCGAATCAGGTACTTTGTCCACTACTTCTTTTCAAAGAAAGAACTCTATTGCTTTAGATGTAACCATTGTGAAGAACAAGTTTAGCAATCATTTTTTTAAACTTAATCTGTATGCTGTTAAAACTGGGAAGAGTGGGAATACACAAGTGTTAACTAAATCAGGACTTGAAAAATAACAGAAACAGCTGTTGAATCTATTACAAATCAAAATATTGCTCATAATATTAATTAGGCCTCAGATCCAGTGTTTCTGATGAAATTCTGATCCGTAAGAGGAAAATGGTGACAAAATGGCAATTTTGAGAGGGCTAAAAATTCACCCTTAAGTGTAAAAATGTATTTGAGGTTATACTTTTCAAGACATACTTTTCTTGGAAAGCGAAAGTTTATTATGCTATACATGTGACTTCTAAGAAAGATCAAGGATGTTTTATACACCTACACATTTATGTTTGTTTTTTTTCTGAAAAGTGGAGCAAAATTTAGAAAATCCTTCTTGTCTGTTTTGTGCATTATGTGGTTTAGGCACCCTGTAAACATAACAGGATGTGTCTGATACAGTTGCATGCACAGGCATAACAAGACATTTACATGAGAATCTTATGTCTTAGCCTTAAAGCACATCAAATTTATATGTAAAAATGAATAATGTAACATTTTTGGTTTAAATTAGCATAGGATATTTTGTGAAAGAGGAAGTTGAGTTTAAGGCAAGGGCTTTCTTCAAGATGGCTCTTGGGTTAGTTTCTAAACTGGTTGTCATTGTAAGGATATTTGTGCTTCATTGGTGAGGATAATATTGGACAGAGTCCAATAAAGTTTGTTATGATAAATTACATAGGAGGATTTGTGTTTCAAAATATACATGATACGAGTGCCGATTTTCCTGTCTTTTACTTCATAATTTGAATCTACAAATCCGTGAGTGACACTAGCTGTCTTGAATAAGCATTAGTTGTAGCTTGTTTTGCAAAACTATGATGGAATGTAGAAGAAAATATTATGCACTGAATGTGCGGTTCATCACAAGATTACAGGCTGTGTAAACAAAGAATATCTCCCCACAAATTAATTTGTTATTTTTGGTTCTGTTAACTACAAGCTTTTACTCGTCATGGTGGTTAAGTGTCTTAGAGAAGAAAAATTAATTCAAAGGCATATGCAAAATTTTGTCTATGCAGCTGTAACCAAATTTTTTTTTTTCTTCTTTTTTACCCACTAGCTATGCCTGGAAGGGACATCCTCTGAGAATCTTTTGTACTTATCTTGTATTTTTCATCTGCATATCTCAGCAGTTAGAAACATAATTAGCAAGTTTATACATGCCTTAAATACAGAGTTTTCTCAGCATTTCTCAACATTCTTTTAGAGTATTGAAAGAAGTCAATATTAAATGTTATGAAACAATTGATTTAACAGATGGGGAGGCACAGATTCTTTGCAGCAATTAAGAGCTGTTTGTGTACCTTTAAAAAAATATTCCAGCAGTGTCTTCAGAATTACCAAAAAGTTGTGTTTATTGAAACTTAAGTATAAACATCTTTCAGTGAGGAGTAACTTTATGTTAACTTCTATAACCTTCTTAAAGTTATTCTTGCTGAACTGCAATGTGAATCTCATCCTTAAAGATAACAATAGCTAGCTACTAAAAGAGTACTCTTAATGTCTTTTGAGAAACAATCATCCAGTAGAAAGCATCTGTTACATCTGTAATCATTCTAGCACGGAAGTAAATCCCCCAAATCCCAGTCTATTAGTGATTGATACATGGCTGGGTCACTTACTTCATTACCCAGCATTTTGATTTCTGAGCTCCAGCCTATTTTTTTTTTTGCTCCAGTTATAACAATGTGGAAATCCTGAAGGACAAGTTGTAGTCTGTCTGAGGAAGATCAAGGCTAAACCAGAAGTTAAACTTCACAGAAACATTTTTGATAACCTTTCTGGGTATTCTTTTAAGAGGCAAAGAATTAAAAGAGAACTTTAAAATGGCTGCTTGCAGCATCTTTAACCTCAGGAAAAACCATGTCTCTTACAAAATTGCATAGACAAACATTTTCAGTTGACTTTTATGATAGACCTTGATTTCATCCTTGTTACATTGTGTGAAAGGCTTTTCCACAGAGGCAGAGAAATCCTACTGAAATCTCAGAAACTTGACATTTCCTTCTAATCATTCATGGATATTAGTTGTTAATTTTTTATGCAAGGAAATGCTTTTCTCATGATACCCTTTGTGCCTTCTGGCACACAAAGTTCATCCAGTGGGTGTTTTTGTGCTCCTTAGAAGTGCTGTGCCCATGTCACTTTCTATTACTAATAATGTGCTTGCCTCTCTTGCAATTATATCTGCTTCTCTGTACCTCACTCGTGTTCCTGGCTTTTGCCTGTAACAAAACATACTTCGGAAATTCTTTGGGTTTGTTTTTTTTCTTCTTTGCAATATTTGTGGCATCACTGTAGTTCTGAGGGTGTAGAATTAATGAAAAAAAAATAGTGACAGTGTTCTTGATAGTGGGGTTATTGTGCAGATTTTAGTAGTGTTTTTGGTTGCTGAAGTTATGTGTGGTTATACTAAAACCACATACTGAAGTTGTGTGTGGTTATACTAAAATCTTTTTAGCTAGAATTTTCTTTCTCATAACACTATTCACTCTCTGTTGATACAGAATTACTGAAGATCACTTGAAAGGTGTTTAAAAGCACTAGAATTGTTAAGGGTACTGGAAATCCTCTTCTAAAATTGAATTAATGTGCATCCAAAACATCTTTATTAGACAAAGTCATCACCCTTTCTGAGACCCTGCATTGTGTGTTTAAGTAAGAAGTATTAAATTTTTAATCTGATTCCCCAGTCTTGTTCTGGAACAGTGGAACTATTCAAACACAGTGGATTGAAAGTTTCATGGTCTTCTTTGATACTTTTGGTCTAAGTGACTTCTTCCATACACACGAGTGAAAATTTGAGGGTTTTGTAAGACAAAGTAGTGAAAGTAATGCAGTGGGTGGAGCGAACTACTGATATGTATTTACTGCAAGATTGAAGATAAGTATACTTTTAGAGGCTTTGGATCATGTCATTCAGCAGTCACTTTTAGGTGAAATAGCCACTGTTGCATCATCGGAGCAGCAGTCTGTTCAATGAAGAAGCTTAAGCAGATTTGTTATAACCTGTTTGTTACACAGAATGCTACACAGATAACATTTCAGGGTGATGAACTCTATATACTTTTAGATTTTTTGATATCTCCCAACTCTATTTCTTGTAGTATTTAGACGTTGGATTGCTGTGATTCTTTATTAGAAGAAATCAGAGGACACAGCTCTAAAGTAATTTTGAAAGACATACTGAGTTTGAAGGGAAGGGGCGAATATAAATAAATAAATGGATAATGGTGCTTGGTCTGAGCAGGCACCATTTGTTTTCTGCAACTGGCAGATTCTGTGGTTGGATCTTCTTGCTTGGTGCTGATAGGTTAAGAAATGGAGTCTAAACACTAAGTGGTCAAGATTGCTAATGAGATGCCCAAGCTGGTGCTGCTGTGTCTCTTTTCTGTGTTGCATTACACAAAGAAAATTTTTTGGAGAAGCTGCTCCCTCTGTTTTCCTATGGTCAAGCATCACCATTCATTTACCTCTGCAAGCAGTCTTGAACCCCAGAGCTCTAACACAGCATGCTAGAGTGCTTTTGACATATTTGCATTGTGGGAGGGTGAGTTCTGGAGATAGATAAAATATGTTTTGCATGAGTTTGAAAAAAAAAAAAAGCTTCATTCATTTAGAACACTCAGCAGATGTGCCATTAAAGACTCTGATGCACTTAGTGCTTGCATTCGTCCTTTCCCTCACTTTATTTGTGATATGACAGGAGTATGTTGAATAAAACAGCTCAGCCCAGTGCAAAGCTCTTGCCTTTCCAGTCTCAGTCTTTAGCAAGACCAGTCGCAGCCTCATCACACCTTTTCATCCTGTTTATGCATAAAGAAAGGGCAGTGGGGAGGAGTGCAGCCTGTGTTGCATCCGGTACGGCTTAATATATGAAAACAGTGGGTTTTGATCTACATGGTTGTAACAGACTGATAATTTGAAATTACTATTAGGTCTTTCTAAAATTGGCTCACTTTGTGATTGGCAGATGGCTTGCACTAAAATTCCTTCAAAGAGAAATTAAAGAACATCATTAATCTGAAGAAATATTCAATTTTGGAAATGGTTAAGGGAAGTTGTAGATTAGTGTGGATAAAAGATTTTTTTCAATCATATTTGCACCCAAAGAAGTCTTCATTATTTTTCCGCCTTTTAATCTAAGTATTCAATTTGTACAATTATGAGCTATTTTATTCTATTGAGCATTGTCAAATTATTGTCATTTTGTAGCTTGAACTGTAGGTTGTTTGTTATACATAATCACAGAATCATAGAATTATTTGGGTTGGAAGGTTACCTCTGGAGGTCATCTTGTCCAACACCCCTACAGTGACCAGGGACATCCCCAGCTAGATCAGGTTGCTCAGAGCCCTGTCAAGCCTCCCCTTGAATGCTTCCAGGGATAACACCTCAACCTCCCTGGGCAACCTGTTCCAGTATTCCACCACCCTCATGGTAAGGAACTTTTTCCTAATATCCAATCTAAATCTACTCTTCTCTAATTTAAAACTATTGCCCCTTGTCCTTTCACTCCAGGCCTTTGTAAACAGGCCCTCTCCAGCCTTCTTGTAAGTCCCCTTTAGCTACTGCAAGGTCAGTATTAGGTCTCCCTGAAGCCTTCTCTTCTCCAGGCTGAACAATCCCAGCTCCCTCAGCCTGTCTTCATAGGAGAGGTTGTTCCAGCCCACTGATCATTCTCATGGCCCTCCTCTGGACCCACTCCCTCAGGTCCATGTCCTTTCTGTGTTGAAGGCTCCAGAACAGGACACAGTATTCTGGATGAAGTCTCACCAGAGCAGAGTAAAGTGGCAGAATCACCTCTCTCCATCTGCTGGTCACGCTTCTTTTGATGCAGCCCAGGATGCAATTGGCCTTCTGGGCTGCAGTGTGCACTGTTTGCTGATGTCCAGCTCCTCGTCCACCAGCACCTCCGAGTCCTTTTCTGCAGGGCTGCTCTCTATGTTCTCATCCCCCAGCCTGTATTGATATTGAGGATTGTGCTGACCCAGGTGCAGGATCCTGCACTTGGTCTTGTTGAAGCTCATGA
>VWZO01013811.1:0-49900 GCA_013396975.1 Bucco capensis | reverse complement strand
GTCAGTAGTTCCCAGGGTCCTCCTTTACACCCTTTTTGAAAATGGGTGTAACATGCCCCTTCTTCCAATCACTAGGGACTTCGCCTGACTGCCAGGACTTCTCAAATATTATTGAGAGTGGTTTGGTGACTACATCAGCCAATTCTTTTAGGACTCTGGGGTGCATCTCATCAGGTCCCATAGACTTATATATGTTCAAGTTCTTCAGGAGATCACAAACCTGATTTTCACATACAGTGAAACACCTTGTGTTTTTTTAACTTGGGAGGTGTTGGGAGAGAGGTTGCCAGTGAAGATGGAAGAAAAAAAAGTTGTTGAGAACCTCAGCCTTCTCCTCATCTGTTGTTACTAGCTGGTTGTTCTTGTTTTTCAGGGTGTGTGTGCTTTCTTTGACCTTCCTTTTTTCATTGATGTACTGTAGAATTTATTCTTGTTATTCTTTGCATCCCTTGCCAAGTTCAGCTCCAAGCCGTGCCCTGGCCTTCCTGACCTCATCTCTACACCATTGGGCAGGATCCCTGTTCCTGATCCACTGCCTGTGCAGCTCCTTCTTGCTTTTCAGTTTGACCAGCAGGTCTCAAATCAGCCATGCTGGTCTCTTCCCTTTCTTGCTAGATTTCTTAACACCTGGGGATCAAGAGCTCTTGTGCTCTATGGAAAGTGTCCTTAAATACCTGCCAGCTCTGTTCTGCTTCCTTGTCCCTGAGGACCATTTCCCAGGGTATCCTGCTGAGTTACTCCTTAAAGAGCTGGAATTTTGCTTTTCTGAAATTCAGGGTCCTGACTATACTTCCTGACTGATTAGTGACTACTGTGAATTCCACCAGTGCATGGTCACTGCAGCCCAGGGAGCCTCCAATCTTGAGATCCTTGATGAGCTCGCCTGCATTGATCTTTCAAGATCTGTTTGAATCTTTCAGGCAAATATTCAAACCAATGTTGTTTCATTTATTTTATAAATTGAGATAGTTTTTATTTGACATGTTAAAACTTTATTTTCCACAAATGATCAAAAGGACTTATTTTTATTGCTGGAGAAAAAAAAATAAAAAAAAGACCTATAGTTTGTTTATTAGGAGGTTTTCTTGCCTTGTATACATACATGTAGGTACATAATAAAAAAGAATACACAAGAACTGAAAATTACATGAATTTTAAAAATGAAAGTTGTCTGTAAGATGATTTGTTGTTTTTCATTTTTTGGTGAATTTATCTTCACTCTTTGCTGTTACCGTTACCCACTTTTCAATGCATACATCCTAAATCAAAGCCAAGGACTCACTGTTTTACATAATGAGAAAATAATCCTTTTAAAAGCAGTTTGATTCAAAGCTGCTTATCTATGTGTCAATTTTTATTTTAATGATATTATTACCTTTAAAAATCCCCAACCTAACAACAAAAAATCTGGTCTGTCTTGAAAAAGTTAGGGTTTGTTTTTTTTTGTAAACATACCAGATTATTTTAAATTAGGCTAGTACAAATGCATGAAGTTAGGATGCTAATGTAGCTTCAAAAGATGTAACTACATCAATTTTAGTAAAATGTTTGAAGAAAATTTTTAAAGAATATTTGCTATTTTTTTGTAATCGTAAATCAAAACAGTGAACAATTAGGTATGGGGGCTAGACCATGGTCCAGCTTTGGCCAAACTCACTCTATGTTTTCTAAAACCAGAATTTTACAAAAAATCAGTGAAGAACTTAATTGATATAACTTGGATGACATTTGAAATGTCAAATAACTTTTTAAGGTGTGACTTCTGTGTTGAAATAACTCTGATAATTTGTTTGGGGCAGATTTAAGTATGGATTAAAAATGGTATGATATAGTAGTTCATAAATGTATGGCTTCTGTCATAGAGGAACATCAGCCTATTATATGAAGTAATTCAACTTGGACTTCATGGGACAGTTTTTTTAAAGTTTTGAATATAGCCAATATTAAAAGAATAAAAATTCTCAGTATGTTAATTGAGGAAATAAAAAATAGAAATACTGATATTTTTAGTAAAGCATATTTATCTTCGGCTGTGAAGGATGGAGCACCTGTGCTCTTAAAAAAAAGACCTTGAGGGATCTTGTATGGCATTTATCAGTCACTGCATATTCTATAAGGATAGTCAGTATCCTTATAGAAGATCTGTATCACTGTTATTTCAAGCAGAGAAAATGAAATTAAGAGGAAAAATTACTAATTATTCATATTTACAGGGGAAATAAGCGCTTGACTGAAAACAGCTCTAATACAGGCTGCAAGATAGGTTAGAAATGTACTAGTTCAGGCATATTTGTTCCTATGTTGTTATTCTAAAGCTGCCGTGTCAGCCTGAAATTTAAGTAATACTAATAAAAAAATAAGATAAATAGTAATAAAGTGATCTTTAATAGCATGATGAGTGCCACTATGCATGAAATTGTTGAAATACCTTGGACCTAGCACAATACAATAGTAAAATAATTTTTCTGGTGTGTATTGAGATAAGTTCTTACCTATCTACAGAATGTGCAGTGGTAGTCACAGGCAGTTGCAATGCAATGTCATTTATGTCTCAGATTGAAGACTTTCTGGGGAAAAAAATTTACCTTACGAAATCAAAACTTTACAGATTTTTTTTTTTTTTCAGTGGTTGCAAACATGTTTTTTTCTGGATTCCCATGCCCAGGCTCCCTTTGAGCTTAATGTTAAATTAGACTTTCCATGCTTGATCCTACTTTAAATATAGTCATTGGTAATCAGTGTGAAGAAGAAGAGAAGGTTAAAAAAGCGGGGGGAAGACTTGAGGATATCTATGCTTCCCAGCGATCTAAATGTATCATAAGGTCAATTCAAAACCGAAAATACCCCGACAAAACCAAGGTATGTAATTAGAGAGGTATTCAGTGTCATAAAGGGAGGAGGAAAACATGTTGTTCAGTGACTTTTAAATCAGAAATTTTCCCAAGACTTAAAATGTACTATTTCTGTATTTGTGTATAATAATTTGTTTAACTGGTTTAAGTCGTTTAAGTGGTTTTGCATTGTTTCTGGGAAATTTCACGTAGTGTTTTCATTTTGTACTTTATTTTGTTCAAGTTCCCTTCAGAAAAGAAGAAGTGTGGATCTTAATATTTCTTGCACTGGGAGGAAAATTTCACAAAATGGTGAGTTAAGCACTCTGGCAGTTAGATCTTGAATACTGAAGAAAAAGAAATTTCAAACAGTTGTCTAAAATGAGTATTAACTTGCTTATTTTAAGAAATATTGTGCATCTGGAAGATCTGAAAAAAGTGATGTATATAATAGCAGAGCATTTAACCACTTCTGTGTTTTTACACAATTTTTGTTTATGAACTAATAAAATGAAAATTAGAAAATCTAGTCTTTAAACCTCATTTATTTTAATACATTTTTTTAGACTACAGTATTTTGAGTTTCTGAGATTAGATTCAGATTTTTTTTAGAGGACAGTTTGCTCTTTCTTGAAAGATGTAAGGAGCATATTCCTGACTAATGCTGCTTCATTTGTTAGTTAGTCATCATAGCTCCAGGAAATAACAGGAAATTAATTATATTAAATAGTGTATTGGAAGAGTTTAGAAGTCTTGTGCAGTCACTTGTAAACAGAAGTTTTTTCATATTCTAGAGGTATGTCTTATTTGAAGTTATGCATATTAATTTTAAATCCTTGGTGACAAAATGAAGATTGTGCTCAAATGAGTTTTCCAGTGCTTGTGTTTTTTTTAGAGTTAGAATAAAGGACACTTTGCTGCTATTGCTCCTAAGAGTGTGCAACAGAAGTTAATTTGTTTGTTGTTGGTTGGTTGTTTTTTTTATGTTGCTGCATGGTAGGAAAGAGGAAAACGCCTGTATGCAAGTTATATTCAAGTTATACAGTAATAGTAGTAGTGTCTGTATGAAATGTGAGTTCAATTAGAAATGGGAAATCATTTATTCTTCAAAATTTTGTTGAGAAGGACAGAGTAATCTCAAGCAGAATAATCTTGTCTCCCTTGTTGATTGTCTTAGTACTTTATAGTAGAGTATTGCACAGTATGACTCTTTTTTTTTTTTCTTTTTTTTGCTTTAAGAAACTTTCACAGAAGAAAAGCCACCTGTCATCTCTCCATATGGGGAAACTTTTATTTGTGACAATCCTGAAGATGCTGAAGTAAGTTTGGAAGTCTGGATTTAAATGGTCTAATTTCACTTTAATCTTCATGTTGTGTTTCATGTTGCCCTTAATTATTTTTTTTCCTCTGCTTTTTCATTTCCTAGAACTTTTCTCTCTTTTTAGGTACATGCAAAAGGTGTATAATATAAATATTTGTGGACTAGTGACTCTTCTTAATCTTGAGATACACTTGGTACTGTACAGTAGAATAGGTAGATGTGGTGTGTGTTGGTTGGAATTTTTTTCCCTTTTTAAATAACATAGGACAGATAACCTTTTTTTTTTGTTGTTATGCCTGAAGCTGCAGTATCAAATGCCTGTCAGTTACAGGCAAATGCAGACTATCTTGATGCCTTCCTTTTACCCTCTTAGGTATAGTGCTATATTGTAATACTTTGTGCCTAAGTGAGATTGAGTGGTGGATAATGCATTAGAATTGACCAGTGTAAAGGTAAAAGTGGCTTTTCTCTTTTCTGATAATTGCAGATGAAGACTGGACATCTTTACACAGGCTTCTGTATAAACTATGTTACCTTGGATAATCTACTGGTTATTTTGATTCCTGTATATGAAAGTTCTCAGAACTTCTGATGTTTTTCATTCATTCCCTAAACTTCCTTTTCTTCAGAAAGTCACTTTTGTGGTAGGATTCTTGAAAGTGAACATTTTTGTTGTGGTCAGTATTTGATGGTGTGAATGTCATAGATGGCATGTGAACAGCCTTTCGAATTATATGGAGATGTGGGCATCTGACAAAAGCCATGAATCCTAGCTCTTGCTTCTGTCTCAGCAGCATTCAGACCAGAAATAGTTGATTCTGTGATTGCTTATACTTGTCCCAGCTGATCTCAAGCCAGAGGATTAAAGAAAACAATAAATTATTCCTAGTTTCTGTCCTAGTATTCACTCTGGTGTTTCACTTTCTAAGCTATTGTAAACTATTGACTGAAATGAAAGATGCAAAAAATGATGCCTAGGTTTTTTTCCCCCAATTTTGATTTCTTAAGAATTGATCAGTTACAATAAATGGCTGAAATTTCATCTTCCAATGTGAGTGGTTTTAGAAGCATGAAAATAGTCTCTGTTTTTGGTGTGTACTTTATTTTCTTTGGAAATTTTGTTGTACTTTTTCTTCTGTGCTTTTGACTTTTTAATAAATTACACAAATTCAGGTCTTATTTCTCCTTCTAATTCTGTTTTCTGCACACAAAAGTGGCTTTTGAGCTTTCATTTTCTTTCCTTGTGTACCATGTCTTGTCTGTGCCAGTTACTGATGTCTGTGCAAATATCTTTAAAATTTCAGAATTTGACTTCTTTGTAATTAGTTTGGTGGCATAAACAGGTTTTCTGGAAAAAGTTTCCTAGCCTTCTTGTTACTTCTTAACATTATTCTGTACATTTCATTGAAATGGTTGATTGTAAAAAAGCATACCCAGGAATGTTGTCAGTAATATTTCTTGTCTTACAAAGGCACCAAATACAAAAGTTACCATACTGTTAAACTGGATTAACTGCTTGAAATAAAATTGCTATTAAACACAATTAATGCAGTATATTATAACACACTTTCCCTGATCTGAAGATTTGGATTTTAATGTATTGCTTTCATGTAAATGGACAGGTTTTTTAATTTGTATTTATCACATGCCTCTTTGAAACATCACAGTTAATTTTAGTTTCAGTATAACTTAATTGCAGCCAAAAGTCATGAAGAAGAACCATAAAACAAAGGTCCTAAGATAGATTTCACTTCCAAACTTTTTTTCACTAGGTACCAAGTATCTGAGGAAAAAATAAGGAAGTTTTGATAACGTGGTAAAATATCTGAGATTTTAGGGGTTGTAACTGCTGCTTCATTTTAAAAGATAACCTTGCATAAGAATATAGTTTGTATACAAAAAGAAAACATAGCAAATTGTTATAGTGACTGAAGTTTGTTTTAAGGGCTTATCAGTTGGCCATTAACCTTCTTCCTGCTTCGTTGATGTAGAGAAAAGGTTCTATAGGCTTTTATAAAGGGAGTGTCTGTAGAAATAGGTGATGAGTCACTACAGGCTGGAGGTAGGTAAGCATGAGAGAGCAGGGAGTTAAGATTACAGGAAAATATGCCTTCGACTTGGGTCAGGAAGAAAGACAACTAGAAGAAGAAACTTCTAATGAGTAACCTGAAGAAGGAACATTTATAGGTAGATAGATAGATATACACACACCCATGTTTTAAAATAACACGAAAATCCAAATGTTTTAGAGCTGATATATTGCTCTGTCCAACTGAAGAGTCAAATATATTCCAATTCCTTCACAGAAAAGCTGAATTCTAATGAGTTCAGGCCTCTAGACTCTGAAATACTAGCTTTATTTCTTCCTATAGACTGTCAAAGAAATACATACTGAGTTCAGTAAGCTATGTGAGATCCTAAGCATTGTAGTACTGTGGCGTGCTGGCCAGATTGCAATCTTGCCACCTTAAAATAAGAACTCTTAGTATTTTAAAAGAAGGAATTTTTCTTTAGGGACCTGTTATGAAATAGTACTGCCAAACCATAATTCAAGAATAAACCTGAGAAGAAGCGTGAGAGCTTAACTTTAATTGAAGACTAAGATTCCTGTCCTGAATGGCATGGAGTCTTTGTTTAATGTAGCCTCAGTCCTGATACTCTTGATGCAGTTTGTGTTATAGCATTCAGATTTCCTGACTTCCTGTTGTGATCAGCAAGACTACCTGTTAGAAAAAGCTTAAAACAAAAATATATCTTAATTAATTCTGGATCAAAGGTAGAGGATTTTTATACAGGGCTGCAAGTAGGCAGTTCCATTTGTCTGGGATCCAGAAGCCAGATTTCTTCTTTAAGGGTAGATGCTTCCTATGCATAAGAACAGTACATATTTAGAGACAGTTTCTGTGTAATACATATACCTGTCTTTTAAGAAATACTTCTCTCTGTAAAGGTGTCTGCAGGAGAAAATGCTGCTGCTAGCTACTTTTGTGTAATACCTTAGAGGTTTGCAGGAGGTGGAATATGGGAGTTTTATCTCATCTTGAATCTGAGCATCTTGAAGAGTAATTCTGTAAATCACACATTGGAAATTCTTGGGATTTAATTTGAGTGAAATATATGTCTTTGTGAGAAAATAGAACTGCATATCCCCACAATCTGTCTTCACTTGTGGACTTCTACATTTTAAAATATAGTGTCAATAGAAGTGCGTTTCTTGATTATTGCTTGCAAGTTCTCAGGCTTTCTGAATTCACTTGCCCAAGTGCTGAAGATTGTGGAGTGAGCACAAGCAGGACATAAAACTGTTATCATAATGGTTTCGAGAGGGAAGAAGTAGTACTAATATATAGCTTCAGTGTGTATGTGGTTGCATCCTGATAAGCAAATGAAGATAAAAGGTACTGACCATTTTTACTCTGAAGCTGCTTCCTGGGCAATGATACTAGCCTCTTGAGTATTATGTAGAAGTGCCATTTCCCCTCATTTTGTGAGATTCTAGTCAAGCCAGCATTTCATAAGCAGTGGGCAGGTTGCTTTTGAGTTTTCTATTTAATTCTTCGCAACATGTATGGACAGCCTGGGTTTGGTTGGTTGGTTTTTTTTTGTGTTTGTGTTTTTTTGGTTTGTTTTTTTTTGTTGGGTTTGTTTTTTTAATCCTTGCTGCTAAAACAGTTAATAGTGTAGTGTGGTTCACCTAATTTTATCCTAGCAGCAGCCTCTGATTTCCACAATTTTTGCTGCAGTGTAGATATACTCAGCTTTGGGCTATGTGGGTTTTTTTTAATCTTGCCTTTTCATATTGCCCAGGTAGAGCTCTCAAGTGAAAGATGAGGTACTGCTGCTCAAAAAACAAACGGCAACTGTTGTGAAAGCATATCCACTTTTTTCTGCCACCCTTCATTTTCATGACATACACATCAAAGCTTAAACGAAGAAATTAAAATGCTTCCATCAGAAAGCACGAAGATGCTCATTTTTGTTTGCTTTTTCTTTTTTTTAAGGAAGAAAGATGATCATTGAGAAAGAAGCTTAGTAATGCAATATGATTGTCAGATCAAGTTTAGGAAGTGTGAAATGTAATGTTCTTGAACAGTGTTAACCTTGACATTTTGTATGCTGCAAGCAGTTTGCGATAAAGGCTTCTAAACAAACATTAATAAGTATGCCTTTTAGGAAGAACAGCTTGGCAAGAAAATACAAAATATATTCGATATGGCTGAGTTCAGTGTTACTGTATGAATTTTAATTTACCATTGTTATATCTTTAGTGTTCTGTGAAGGCTGTACATCCAATTCACAGAATCACAGAATATTCCTGTTTGGAAAGGACCTCTCAGATCACAGAGTCCAACAAAAAAAAAAACAAACCAAAAAACAAAACCTGCCACTAGAGCAGGTCCTGGAGAACCACGTCTACACGTTTCTTAAACACCTCCAGGGATGGTGAGTCAACCACCTGCCTGGGAAGGCTGTTCCAGTGCCTCACCACTCTTTCTCTAAAGAATTTCTTCCTAATATCCAATCTAACCCCACCCTGTCACAACTTCAGACCATTCCCTCTGGTTCTATTAGTTACTAGGGATAAGAGGCCGACACCTACCTCTCTACAACCTCCTTTCAGGTAGTTGTAGAGGGCAATGAGGTCCCCCCCTCAGCCTCCTCTTCTCCAAATTAAACATGCCCAGCTCCCTCAGCCTCTCCTCGTATAACTTGTTCTCTAAACCCCTCACAAGCTTGGAGGCTCTCTGGACATGCTCTAGCATCTCAATGTCTTTCCTATAATGATGGTCCCAGAACTGAACGCAGTACTCTAGCTGAGGCCTCACAAGTGCCAAGTACAAGGGCATGATAACCTCCCTTCTCCTGCTGACCACGCTATTCCTGATACAAGCTAGGATCCCGCTGGCCTTCTTGGCTGCCTAGGCACGCTGCTGGCTCATATTCAGCCAGCTGTCCACCAGCACTCCCAGGTCCTTCTCTGCTGGGAAGCATTCCAGCCACTCATCCCCAAGCCTGTAGCATTGCCTGGGGTTGTTGTGCCCAAAGTGCAGGACACGGCACTTGGCCTTATTGAACCTCATCCAATTGGCCTCGGCCCTTCAATCCAACCTGTCCAAGTCCCTCTGCAGAGCCTCCCTGCCCTCCAGCAGATCAACACTCCCACAGAATTTGGTGTTGTCTGCAGACTTACTGAGGGTGCTCTCAATTCCCATGTCCAGGTCATCAATAAAGATGCCAAACATGTCTGGCCCCAAAATTAAGCCCCTGAGGGACACCACTGGTGACTGGCAGCCACCTAGATTTCACTCCATTAATCACAGCTTTTTGGGAATGGCCATCCAGCCAGTTTTTAACCCAGTGAGGAGTTCAGAGAAGTATTGATGTGAAAGAAGGCTAGCAGTGGCAAATCATATATGTTATACTTAACTTGCTGCAACATATGACTTCTGAGCTTAGAAAACTGTGGAGTAAAATTAATATTCAGTTGTGCTTCAAGAAAAATCAGAGCACTGATATTTCTATGCACTGCACTGAGTTTATCTAATTCTTATCAGGTATTTTGGACTATGCTCAAATGTTATATCACCTAAAATGGAAGTATTGAGAATAGCATTTCTTAGAAAGAATGCTTTTTTAAGAAGTGATCTTTCAAGTGCCTATTTGAAAATGTGGCAAAGAATACCTTTGCTAGTTAGGCTGGTTTTGTGTGTGATTTCTGTCTACAGTAATTTAAACATTATTTACTATTTCAGTATAAATGTTGGTTACAATGTATTTCTTTCCTAGGAACTTCATGGAAACAAATTCCTGGCCTGTGAAAATAAATTGAATCCAGTAATGAATGAAGAGTGTTCTTCTTACAAGAATATACGGTATTAACTAAGAGTTATAGAGAAATTCAAAATGTAAAGAGGAAAGAGTTGTTTATTGATAACACAAGTAGATCTCTACCTCTGAAGGCACAATCATGACTGGTTTTTTTGTTTGTTTTTTCCGATTTGAGCCTTTACCCTCTGCAAAAAGTAGAAAAGTTTGGCTCTGTGCCTGTCCTGAGACTGTGTAACTCAGGTTTCAGAATCTTTTGTGGTTCTGAAAGATGTCCTTCTTTTCCCCAGTCAGAACAAGGAAGACACAAATTTTATTTCTGTGTATCTTATAGTTAACCTTGTCTTGAGTACTCTTACAATCTGCCAACCGTGGTTGTAGGAAAAACACAACCACGAAATTAAAAACCCTTCTCTACACTTGCCGTGAGGCAGTCGCCAGTGGTTTGGCAAAATAGGAGCTAATATCTCCAGTCTGTACCTGACCTCAGTTCAGGTGGGAGAGAGGTAATAGTGCAAGTCCTCCATAGTATTAAAATGAGCAAAGCTCAATTTCTGAGGAAGGAGAATTAATTTAAAATTTCTCTTCAGGCTTCTAAAGGAACCAGCAAGTATTTCCTGCTACCAGTCCTGTTGAATGGAAAAAGTAGGATTCAGTGTGGTTGTAGTTATAAGATACATTGTGTTTAGCATGTCTGGTTATCACAATAGTTAAATGGGTTACAAATGTATTTATAATATGTCTTGCCGATATTTGTTCTAATTAATAATAATTTTATGCATTTATGCATTGTAGCAATACATTAGTAGTAAAATCTGTTTTGTTTTGTTTTTTCTAGTTCCCTTAATAATCAGGAAGAGAAGACAAAGGAATTTGCAAAATCCCTGCCTCAGGAAAACAGATCATTAGCACCAGAAGAACCTGAAAGTGAATCTGTGTATTCTCTTGTGGAACAGTGCTCTTTACCTTTAAAGAAAAAGAAAAATAAAGCCAAAACATCTTGTAATAAGATACAAAGTGGAGATTCAGACTGCTTGGTCAGTGAACAAGCTTCAACTCGAAATGAATCAATAACACCATATGCTTGTTTTTATGGATCATCAGTACAGAAGGTTAAAGCAGGATGGCTGGATAAATTATCTCCTCAAGGGTATGATATTTGCAGTGATTACTGTATAATTGTGAAGATGCACATCTGTATGAGAGATGCTAAGTTTGTATTTGGTCACTGTTTACAGTTTGTGGTGGGAAAGGAAAGAACTGATTTTGTTGCAAGGGCATAGGGCGTTTCTGAATTCTTATGTTTTTAATGATGTTACCTATTCTAAAGCTTATTTGGGAGGTACACTCAGGAAAAATATTTTTATTAAAAATGTTGGTCACCACTCATGGACTATAGGAGAAGAATACAGAATTTATCTGTGACCATATTTCCAATCTGTATATTTTTGCAGATTTTCTTTGGCCTACAAAGTAAGTAAAAATAAGCTCTGATTCTGAAATACTACTTTGCCAATTTGTCCATGGATGTATAAATTAATAATTAATATGTCTTGAGATCCTGTTGGTTTCAGACTTGAGTGTTTAAGTTGAGCTTTGGGTTTAGAAATGCATCTAGGGTGAATTGCCTCCTACTTCAGTTATTGGTATGCCTGAAGTCTGATGGGAGGAATCTGAGCCCAAGTCTTGCTTTAAGATTTCAAGTAGTGAAGAAGAGAGAGGAACACAATAAAAAGAGAATATACTCTTTGCCACATTTGTAGATAAAAAGAAATTAAAAATCTGATGGTTCATTTAAATTATTTTTAAAAGTTTAAAAAATTCTTTTATTTTAACCTACTTTAAATTCCAGCTCTCCTTAGATTGTTTTACTCTAAAGAACACTCTTTTATCAGATCTTCCCTTTATAAAAAATTGCAAATTCTGATGAAATTCTTCCGAACACCCCTTAATAAATTCAATAGACTATTCATTTTGAATTGTATTTTCCAGTCTTCTAGTTGTTACTGTGATTTCTTCTGAATTCCTTTTTTGCATTGAAAGTAGCACTATTTTACTTTTGAAGTCTGTTTCTAATTGGTTTTAGTACTTAGCATCTAGAAATTAATGCTGTTGTCCTTGTACTCTAATACGTCTACTGTATTTCTACTCAATCCTGAGTAGTTCTTCATTCTTTGTTTTTAGGACTCTGTGTTTAGCTACACTAAAAGGTAATATTGGCCTTTCCTTTGATTACGTGTAGCTATAATAATCATCACTACTCATCAACTAGTACAGCAATTTTTTTTGTCAATTTGGTGACAAAGTTACTGAATTGAGTGGTACAGTATGGAATATTTTTTTTTTCGTGTTCATATAGCATACATTGTTGAACCTGAGTAACAAGAAGGAATAAAGCTGGTTTAACAAATCTCTTGCTGCTATGGAATTTCAGTTTGCTCAAACCTTATTTTTCTCTTTTAGTTGTTTCAAAAATCTCATTCACATTTATGGATTGTCATTGATTATTTTTGCTGAAGAATCAAAGAAAAATGATACGCAGAGTCAAAACAGTTTTCCCCAGTATAATATGCATGTTCACATCTTTTTTCATATTGTTAGTGTATTGACTTCTCAGAGAGCTCTAGTTAGCTTTAACTTCTGTTTTATTTCACTTACAGGACTTTTGTTTGGTTGGTTTTTTAAACAGCAGTTTTGGGAGTTATTTAATAGAGTGTTAAAAGTATGGTTCTTAATTTCAGTTGCCTGATCTTGTGCTAATAAAGCGTGAAGGCTTTAGATGAAGTAATACGTTAGAATGTATTATTTGAAAAAGATAATGCATTAACCATACAATTAGTCCTGGTCAGGGCTGAGTAGAACCCAACCTTTTTTTTTTTTTCCCATCCTTGAAAGGACAGTCCCCACCAACCTCTTTTTACTCTACACCTCACACCCACGCTCCTTCTTTTTACAGAGCTTCCATTTATACCTGACACTTATTTCCTCTGGGAAATGAATATATACTGTTTTCTGAAATTGCTAGAAATCATGGATTTAAAGTACAGCTTTTTTTTTTTTAATTCATTCACTATAAATTGATAACATTTATCTGATAACATACACCCTAGGGTCCTGAGGGAATTGGCCGATGTAGTTGCAGGACCGCTCTCCATCATATTTGGCAAGTCGTGGAGGTCAGGTGAAGTTCCGTGTGACTGGAGAAAGGGTAACATCACCCCTGTTTATAAAAAGGGTAGAAAAGACAACCCAGGGAACTACAGGCCAGTGAGCCGCACTTCTGTGCCTGGGAAGATCATGGAGTGAATAGTCTTGGAAGTGATCTTAAGGCACATGAAAGAAAAAGAGGTGATACTAAGCAGTCAGCATGGATTCACTAAGGGCAAATCATATCTGACCAATCTGGTGGCCTTCTATGATGGAGTGATTGCAGCAGTTGGTGAGGGAAGACTGACTGATGTTGTCTACTTGGACTTTTGTAAGGTCTTTGATTTGGTCCCTCATGACATCCTTATCTCAAAACTGGAGAGATATGGATTTGATGGGTGGACCGTTTGGTGGATAAGAAATTGGCTGAAAGGACGCAACCAGAGAGTTGTGGTCAATGGTTCTTTGTCTAGGTGGAGAACAGTGACAAGTGGTGTCCCTCAGGGCTCTGTCTTGGGACCGGTGCTCTTCAGTGTCTTCATTAACGACCTGGACATGGGTATCGAGTGCACCCTCAGCAAGTTTGTGGATGACACGAAGCTGAGTGGTGTGGTTGATGGGTGGGATGCCATCCAGAGGGATCTGCATAAACTTGAAGGGTGGGCCCATGAGACTAAAATGGAGTTTAATAAGTCCAAGTGTAAGGTCCTGCATCTGGGTAGGAGTAATTCTAGGTATGAGTACAGACTGGTTGAGGAACTCATTGAAAGCAGTTGTGCAGAGAAGCATTTGGGGGTCATGATAGACGAAAAGCTGGATATGAGCCAGCAATGTGCACTCACAGCGCAGAGAGCTAACCGCATCCTGGGCTACATCAGGAGAGGCATGAGCAGCAGGTCTAGGGAGGTGATTCTGCTTCTCTACTGTGCCCTCTTGAGGCCCCACCTGGAGTACTGCATCCAGTTCTGTAGTCCTCAACATAAAAAAGATGTGGACCTGGTGGAATGAGTCCAGAGGAGGGCCACAAAGATGATTAAAGGATTGGAGAACCTCCCCTACGAAGAAAGGCTGAGAGAGTTGGGGTTGTTCAGCCTGGAGAAGAGAAGGCCTGGAGGGGGTCTTATAGCAGTTTTCCAGTACCTAAAGGGGGATTATAAGATAGAAGGGGAGAGACTTTTTAGGTGGTCTGATTGTAATAGGACAAGGGGGAATGGCTATAAACTGAAGGAGGGGAAATCTAGATTAGAGATTAAGAGGAAGTTCTTTACCCGGAGAGTGGTTAGGCACTGGAACAGGTTGCCCAGAGAGGTTGTGGATGCCCCATCCCTGACAGTGTTCAAGGCCAGGCTGGGTGTGGCCCTGGGTGACCTGGTCTAGTGATTGGCATCCCTGCCCATGGCAGGGGGGGGTTGGAACTAGATGATCTTTAAGGTCCCTTCCAACCTGGCCATTCTATGATTCTGAATCTCTGAAATTGTAAAGCTATTAGGTTTATTCACATTGTGTGTGGTGCTTTGGTTTACTTTTTCTTCCGTGCATCATCTTGAAGTTTATTGGTATTTTAATGGAAAATAGATTTTATATTGGCCTTTCCAGGCTATGAAAAATCATGGTTTATTGTAGTTACATAATACAAGTTAATTAAGCCAGAGCTGCTTATTTGATTGAAATTTTGATAAATTATCACAGTGTACTAATACTAAAGCAGAGTGCTCATCTAGCAGGGAAGGAAATGTTGGGAAAAGAGATGTTAAAGTGGGGTCTTGTTCTTGCTTAATTAACTTGTTTAATGCATTTTAGAATTGAAACTTTCACAGATTATAACTAATAGGCTGTCAAAATTTTTAATGAGCATAACAGACTACTTCAGGTTCATGTAAAAATTTTCATAGGAGGTCCTTGTAGAGCATGAGTTAATGACAAATTGAAATAATCAAATGAGCTTCTTATTAGAAACATCCGTTTGATAAAACAGATTGAAAATGAAATTTTGTGTTGTACTTAAGTGATTTAGTGTGACACTATTTATTTACTGACCAGGTGAGAAAGTGTTCAGGTGTTAGTGACTGTAGATATTATAGCCTGTAAACAGAGACATTCATAAACATGACAATGTTCTTCTCATAAACATGGCAATGAGATGGTCATTCTCAGCTTTCCTTTTTAGAAAGTATCATACAGAGCTTGTAACACTTAAAGCTATGCTCTGTGTTTGCAATATTCCTTTGCCTCCAGTGAGAATAGTCAGTTGTCATCCTTATTGGTTTCAAACAAAATTATATTTTTGAAAGTTTTCTCCTCTGTCGCTTCAGATGTAATATAGAGCACATGGGGAGAAAAGAGAGAGAAAGGAAAACTGAATTGATTAAAAACATGAAGACTGTGATCTATAAAGAAGTCCAGTTATACTGCACTTTTGCTTCCAGATACTTCTATTATATTTGAAACCAGCATTCTCCTTATGAAAAGATATGATAGGGCTAAGATTTATTTTAATTTTCACAATTTTTAAGCCTCAACACAGGAAGCTAGAGATGATTTGACCTTTCTATAATTTGTGCTTGAGGCATTCTTAAAAGCCAGTGTTAAAGTGTGTTTATAATTCTAATTGTGTGTTAATTTTTGATTTACAGCAAACATGTGTTTCAGAAGCGGTGGGTTAAGTTTGATGGAGACAGCATTTCTTATTACAATAATGAAAAGGTAATTAACGTAGTTTGGTCACTTGGACAAAACACACGTTTGGGACAAAATGCATCTGTGTAATAAACACATTACCATGAAGAAATTCAGAAATAATTATAAATGACTATTCACTTTAAATTAATTTTCAAAGTACGATATTTTTGAGGTGTTCTTGAGACGTCTCCATAGAATCCGAGTCCAAAACCTCGCTCCTGGGATTGAAAGAGTTGCTGGTTGATCTCTGTGTGTATACAGTTTGACCAGATCTGCTTGCCTGGCTCGTTAAGTTCATGAGTTATGCTAAGAACTTCATAAATCTGAGAACTGCAAGGCCCTAAGCAAATTAGGGGAGCTGAGGAATTGTTGAAACTCTCAAACTAGCTTGCAGATAGGAGAAAAGCCTAGTAGGCTACCAGTAGTTTTCAGTGCACAGTGTTGGGTGAGTAGTGATGTCACTGGGGAACTTGAGGTTTTGGCACGGTAATCTCTGGATTGCTACTTCCACACCTGGAGTATTCATATTGCCTGCTAGATGGAGGCTGGCATGCTCCTGCTGTTTCATAAATGTTGTTACCTTGATAGCATAAGCAACTACCTGCAGACCCATCAAGACCTGCATGTAGGTCAGGACCTAGTTCTGGTAAAAGACATGGATGGTTTCACAGTTCTTTGCAAGGCAGTGGATCCTTCCTGGCAGACGTGTGGCTAGCTATAGATATATTTAAATGGGGAAGTTGCTTTAAATTTAGATCTTAATGACAAGTTCTGTCTATTCCAATGTGTTTGTTCAAGGCCATTCCTATGCAGACAAGAATCTTATAAAGGAATTGTTATACTTCTGATTTCACAAACAATTATAAGTAGTTCTCAAAAGGAAACTGATCCATACTCGGATATTTTTCTGATTTATTATAAGCAATGAAGGGGAGACTCAGTGGAATGAAACTGGGTTGGTTTTTTTTAAGCAGAAACATTACCAATACTAAATAACTCTATTTGTCATTCAAATTAGGAATTTGAGTGGAGCAGGGTTCTAGAAGTGTGCTACATAGCTAATGAAGAGTTGAACAAGTAGAAGATGGGGAGGGAAGTCACAGGATAGTATTCCTCAAAATGTGTACTCAGCTCATCTAAGTGCTTCTCTGAATGATATAAACCTTACTTTTCAAAATATTTTTATAATATAGTGCATCAGTTTCTATTTGATAGAGATCTCTGCTTTAGATCTGCATATATGAAAACAAAAAGTCTACAAAAAGCATCTGGCCAAGGAATGTTTCTTATTTGAATCTGTGATGCTGCTCATTTCTTCCACATTCTTCATTCTGAGCAAGTTGTTTTGGTCAGTCCAACATCCTGTGTGGTTTTGTCTTAACAGAATGGGGATAACTGAAGTGAAAAAAAGGGGAAGGTAGAACTTTCGAATCCTTTTCAGCTATCCAATATGAGCATTTTTTTGTTTCCAATTTCTTCCTACTTTTAGCAGGAGAACTCTGGTGCTCTGACATGCACTTTATAGTAAGGCAAAAACTGCTGGTTATGTTGAAAGTTTTTATTTAAAAACATCTTAGTGTCTCTGACAAACACATGATTTAGGAAGTCTTGCATTTTCATGAAGAGAACTCCAGTATTTTGTTGTGTTGTGTTGCACGTGAGCATAATAAAGAGCAAAATTTACTGTGAAACAGGTGAATCATTGTCATTCTTGAAATAGGTCATATTTAATCTATAGTGCAGGAAAGCCAAAGCAGTGCAAAAAGGTGTTTTCCAGGATCTTTTAGTCCAACTCTGAAACACAGCTGTCAAAGAGTGACATTGGGCTGTATCTGGAAATAAGTTTTTATTGGAACAGTTTATGTTGAAAAAAAAAATCCACAAAAACCCCCCATGAAACATTTTTCTTGTGCCAATAGAAAACTGTACTGTCAGACAGTTTTTTGGCAGCCCTAAAACTAGGGTACACATCTCAGTAACGGAAATGTCTGTGAGGTTCTTGGCTGTGCTTATTTGGTTTTGTTTTCTATATTCTTAATTAATTTGCTTAATTTCTGTTCTGGAGTATTTAAAAGAGAGAAATTGTATCTTGATCAGCAAGAGCTTTATAACAGCAGAGGTTATTTCTTGTACGTGAAAGAGCAGCTGCTGCAGAAAAAAGACTGAGAAATCATCATGGTTTAAACTGTATTTGAAAATATATGTGCTTTAGAGAGTGAAGCTTTAAAAAGCATTATTGTTTAAATAACAAAACCAAAACTATGCTCATCCTAAAAGGAAAATTACTTTTTTTAAGCAAATAAAATCTGTGACTTCAGCAGAATTATTCTCTTACAGTACCAAATACAGCCAGTAGATGCCTGCAAACACCATAATATATATAGTTATGTCTGAACACCTTTAGAAATACACTATGTAATAAGTTTGCTTTGCCATTGTGAAGGATCAGTAAACACATCTAACTTTATTAACAACTATGTTAAAATCTTTCTTCCAACACAGACATAATGCAAATAGATGTGCAACAGTAAGATCATTCTAAGTGAGAGTAGTTCTTGTGTGTAATTGCAGTAACCTGTTAATTTCAGCTGTATATCAGTATTTCTGTTTATTTGCTGAACAGCATTCACTGATGTCTATTATTACCTAGAAGTGAAACAACATTAAAAAATTTGGGGAAAATAAGTAGTAAATTAAATTCAGTAAAGAAAAAAATGATCCTTTGTATCCTTCATGCATAGCATTCACTGTGGTTCCTTAAGTCCTTGTATAAAGTCTATTATAGTAATCTGTACTTTGGGAGGAAGGTTATTGCAGAACAAATTCTTTATGGGGAACTGACTCTTGGACTATTACTGCATCTGGATCATAAATCTTAGCAATATATCAGAATTGTCTTAGTCAAAGCATAGTGGAGACAGGAGCAGCAGCATTAATTCTGGAACCCAGGAACTGTGCAGAAGTATTTCCACTGTGTTGCATGTCTGCTTGAGCTTTTCTTTTTTCTTTTCTTTCTTTCACTCCCCATATGGAGTACTTGGGTTCAGTACTTGGTGTTCAGTTCAGATGTCCTGATTCCTATAGCAGCTTGTGGGAAAATTTCTTATTGGCTAGCCACTGAACGAATGGGGAAGGAACAGAAACATTCTTTGAAATTTTCTGCCTGGAGAAAGCATAATTTTTTCTCTTGTGTGATTCTATTATACAACTATAATAAGTACATACATTTTTAATTATGGTTCTGTAACACAGACAATGTATTTTACTTTGGCATAAAATATAAACTTAAGAGAGTGTAGTATTTTGTCATATTAGTGCTATGAGATGATTTATGAAGTTGTATCTCAAATACATTCATTGTATCTCACAATGAGATTTCACTCTATTTTAGAAGGCAGTAGGTATGCATAGACTCAGAACAGTGAAGCTGGTGATGTATAGATACTGGTTTATGTATTGATGTAGTTTTAGTTATAGTATGGTGAACTTCTAGTAGCACAGCTTGTGCATGTGAATTTCCTAAACAGCATAGCAAGTAGTATTACCTGAGAAACATTTCACATTTCATGAAAGTTATTAACTATTTCTATTGCATTTTTGTTACAGGAAGTGTTTTCAAAGGGAATAATACTGCTCTCTGCTGTAGCAACAGTAAGAATTCATGGGGAGAATAAATTTGAAGTTGTCACATCTCATAGGACTTTTGTCTTCCGTGTGGATAAAGAAGGTGAGTAGAATGTGTAATTCTAATGATTGTCAAAAAGCCATATAATCACTGTTTGTAAAGTGTTACTTGCTATATTGCCAGAAATATTTCTGGAATCTAGTTCATTTGGGTTCCTGAAATGATACTGGAGATAACTGTAAACTTTGTAAGAACAAATGAAATTGTGGGGAGTAGCTTTTGAACTTGAGAACACTCTTTTCCAGCTCTTTTCCTTCTTCCCCATCCTTCCCAAAGATGAATTTGTCTGGGCGTTCCTCAGGTCTCTCTAGTAGCTCTTACAGGCTGTATGCTCTCAGCCATCTGCTCCCAGTCAGCACTTGATTTAAAATTCACAAAGAGCAACAATGAAGTTGATGGATTGAATGTGATGCTGTGATCAGAAGAAATCTGTTTTTTCTGTATGTCTTTATTTAATGCCTTGTACACTGTTTTCAGCCTTGTATTTATTGATAGAGAACACAAATGTAAATTGTAGTAGGGAAGTTAGTATGCGTTCTAATTTTATGCTTTATCAACTTAAAGCTGTACAATGTGGAGTCAATATCAGTGCATATATGACTTATTTATGGAAACAATCAAATAAAATGGAATACCTGGAAAAAAAAGATATGCAATATGTATTTAAAGCAGTACATGCCAGACCCATTATAGCTAAGGGTCTCTCAGCATTTCCATTATCAAATCCCATTTTTATGGTTATAGCTTGGTTGTAAACATTTGCTGCAGGCTGTAACAGGAGTGCAGCATCAGTGAACAAATCCTTCTTATCGGGTTTGGCTCAAATCATTTCAGGCATTTTTATGCTCTTAGCTGTGTTAAAAAGTATGTCTATTTTTTATTATTTTTGCCTTTCTCTTCCAAATTTATATTTTTCTTCTTTTATTTTATAAATTGGAGCATAGCCTTCTTATGCACCACATTTTGTAGGGCTGTAATTTGCTTTATGGACCATTGCCTTTGCATAGTATAAAATTGTTAACAACTTACAATGTCTTACAAAATGTATTCAGAGCAACCACTTGTTACACAGGAAATTGTGTTTTCATTTAGTATATAACCATCTTTGGACGTAGTAGTCTGTCTGTAAAGTTGTTCACTTAAGGTTAGAAATGTGTTGTACAAGTAATTTGGTCCTTAACTGTATCTAGAGCTGGCTGATGTATTCATAGTAAATTATGTAAATAACCCTGCTTGCTCACTGTTATGTGTGCAAACTGTTACATGATACTATTCCTTCTGTGGATTTGTGGTTGGGAATTGTTCTGGGACCATTCAAAGGATACTTAACTTCTTTTCAAAGATTTTGAAATGGAGAATTTTATACATATTTCCTTCTGTGGACCTTATTTGTTAACTTTCTGCTGGAGTATCAAAATAAAGAATTCTGTCATTGTCTTCATGACCTGTGTCCCTTGGCACCAATGTTGGTCTGTAATTAATGAATTATAGACTTGGACAAAACTGCTTTCTCTGCTCTGATTTGTTATTTTTACTATATCAAAAAGACACTATTTTTGATTGATTTAAGTATCTAGATGTAAGAATTCTATGTATAATGCTTTGGAAAGTTTAAGGACATTTAGGGGTAAAAAAATTAGTTGTTCGTGAATAGCAATGAATTGGAGCATAATCTACTCAGATGCGTTGAGTTTTTGAAATACCATTAAAAGAAAACAACTTGTGATGTGATGCCCTTAACTATTCTGAAATACTCCGATGATCTTTTCAAAGTGATTTAAAAGAGCATGTGTTAAAACAAAACTTATAAGAGGAGCACTTCGATCACCTTCCCTGGGCTAGTCTGTCAGACTGCTATCTTCCTCTTTTCTATGTTCTGACACTTAAATTCATGTATTTGTTCCTTCATGCTGCACACATGACATCGATGAATTAAACACATTACTGTTTTAAGAGTGCTCTTTGCAGTGTTCAGCACTGATGGTGTCAACTTTATATATACTGTGAATAGAGCATTTTTTCCCATCTGCCCTTCCCCCTCCCAATATATTTTACAACCTGAATCTTTCAGAGCAGAGTTGAAATATTCATGATGCTCCGATTGCATGGCACAAGTCTAATTCATTCAAAGTATTCAGCATTAAAGTATATTGATCTTAGTCTGGTGAAATATCTGAACATAGTGGAACTTTATTACTTCACCTACTTGTGTTCATGTATTTGTAAGATGTTAAATTAATAATGCATGTAAAGATATTCAAACATGAATTTTCTTGATTACTCAGTACCCTTGACAATACCAAGCTTAACCACTACACCTTAATGGAATAGATTGTAAATTACTAAATGTTTTTGCTTAAAAGCATGGCCAGGCATAGAATAGCATTGGTGATTTCTTGCCTCTTTAGTGACAGATGATATTTAAGCTCCCTGTTTTTTGCTTACATAACTGCTGTAGTTCTTTCCCATTGATCTGTTCATGAAGGTGAACATGCCACCTGTCTGCCACCCATCTACGACCTCAGGCTTTAAGCTGTCTGGAATTAAGCATCTTAGAACTAGTAGTCATGATTTTAAGAATCTTCATCATCAGTTCGTATAACTTTTAATCATGTATTGATTGTTGGAAGTTAATTGAAAAGGCTTTCTTTGGTAACATCTCCACTGTTATGAACTCCCATTTTATTTTTATTTACACCTCCTCTTCAAGGTGAATGCCTTTCTGATGTGGTATCGCTATACCATCAACCACCATAGTGCAGTGGGAAGAACAGGAAAACCAATGTGTGGAGAAGAATGGAGCTGCCACATAACCATATGTCTTTGTCTAATTTTTTTTTCTTGTTTAGAGGAAAGGAATGACTGGGTTAATACAATGCTCAATGCCTTGAGATCGCGGGCTGATAGTAACTCTCAGCCTCGAAATTCTGTCGCCCCAGAAAAAAGTGGATATCTTGAGCTGAAAGGATACAAAGCCAAAATCTTTATTCTACTTCAGGGGAATACTGTGTGGGTCTGCAAAAATGAGCAGGTAAATTTTTCATATGCTTTTTGTGAATGAATGGTTATAAAGATGGTTTAACTAGTGAGTTGGAAATGGATGGCTCTTTGTGAATTGGTGCATTTCAATATAAATGCATATCTCTTTTTATGTAGTACGTTATTGCTGCAATTCTCAGAAGGCTGCAAAAAGCAGGCAAAGTATCATTATGTCTGTTGTACAATGGAAAAACTGAATATATAGTGAGGTGAAGTGAAAAGCCCTCAGTGTCACAACAGGTTAGTGGCATGGCTGGGATTAATTTACTCTTAAAATGTGTGCCATAATAACTCTACTAAATCAGAAGGCTTACTTTGTGCTCTCGTTTCACTGTCCTGTAAAGTAGTGCTCTGGAAAGTGGTATTTAAGTGATACTTCAGCTAAATGTTCAGAACTGATGTTCCTTGTGTTTCTAAGACTAGATTTGCCAATTTCTGTTGTACACTGCAATATTTCAAACAGATCAGTATTGAAAAATCATGAAGTATGCCTATCATTTAGTTCCCAAAATCTAGGGCTTTTTGTTTTGCTTTGGCCATGACTGTATTATTTAAAGTAGTTAGGTGTGGAACTCTTTAGGATGCTGTGGATAGGGGATAAATGGGGATAAAGGAGTTCACAGAATGAACTGTGTGAACTAGTGGAAGAAAAATCTATTGCAGGACATGAGGTGGAAGGTACTATTTCTGTATGAGGAAATCGATTAATCACAAGTAGCTGGAGCCTGTGCCCTGGGAGGGCATTTGGAGGAGATGTTGTTACATCCTTGCCTTGTTTGCGTTTTCTCTCAAATTTGTGTACAGGCAAACTCCTGTTTCAAATGTGAATGGTCTCTCATTTTGGAGTTGATCTCACTTCCTCTCCAGTTATCCTCTGAAGTGTGAAATTATTTAGATGGGCTTGAAGGACCACATAATGTTCAATATTAGATCTTACTGTTTTTCCCAGGGTATGGCAGGAAATTTGAGATTGAGAAATGGCTTTTATTTTGTTTCTACTTACTGTGCTCTGAGGAAGTTTTACTTGTCAGATACGTTCTTTGAGATCAGTCAACAACTAACTAATCAAAACCATGATGCAATTAAGGGATTTATACAGTTCTGTAACTATAACAGGACCTGACAAATTATTTAGACATGTAATGTTTTACCAAAAGTGTACTGGCTGCATGTCATTTGATTTTAAACCTGCAGCATGTGTTTTGCTGAGTAAGCAACCATGGAAATTGGTCTTTATAGCTGAGTGCAGTACTGCAGCTATACTGAAATCCTCACTCTTAGTTAATGTAATGAATAGGTGACCTGCCAGTTAGTTAAAGTTTACATCTAGACCTTTTCAAGGAGGTACAAAACCAAAATTGAAATGCCACCCCCGCTACCACCACCCTGAGACCCTGTACTTCATTGAGGTTTTCTTACTTCATTCTTTCTACTGGAATAATGTCAATCAACTTACTTTAAAGTTTGCCTGTGAGATGACCTATAATTTGCTGTAATGCTCAATGTTGCTGTTCCGATATGGGGTTTTCAGGTATTTCATCAGTGAGAATCCCTGGAATGCATTCTTATCAATGAGAGTCTTTGTAGATGTTCATCATAATGAGCCTCTTTTACCTTCAAAATCAATACTGTATTCATCTTACATCCCTGAATGCTTTTGAGTGCTCCCTTACAGAATTTCTGAGCTTCTTGATTAAGGGACAAATGTAGTGCTTAATTAAGGTATACAGACTTGTGGAGGAACTTCTATTCCAGAGTGATAGGTGATTTGGAACTAGATATGCCCTCTGGAGAGTCATGGTACTAGGCATCCAGTTTTTGCTTTCTTCCTTCTTTCTTACTTTACCTGCATGTAGCTATTGGGACCATCATTCTTGCCTCAAGTAGTCCTTCAATCTTCCTCTGTTGATATGGGGCACTCCCAGCTCTGCCCACTATGCTGAGCCAGTTTTTCTGACGGTGTATGTTAATACAAAACTGTTCCAGAGCCATTCAGTGTTGAAGGTTTCTTCATGAGTCTGTTACACGTTTTCAGGGTGCAGATTATGTCTCTCTAAAATAATCTGAGACCGCTTTCCCCTCCTCCCCCCTTCAGTTTCCTTTCTTACAAATTTAAAAAAATTATTATATGTGCTTGTGTGCGTTGGTTCATTGCTTCTGCAGCTATATGGTAAGTTTTATCTGCTTTGCCCTTTCACCATCATTGATTTCAGGTTTGCTTTAACTGATCATGAAAGCACATCCTTATACAGCCTTTCTATGAGATCTTTGTTCCCTTCTACTACGTGGATGCCCTGCAGAGATCACTGACTGCAGTGCAGAGGAAGGCAAACCAAAATTAAGCCCTGAAATGGAATAAAAGTTAGACTTGCTGCTAGCCTGTCAGCTCCTTATACCATATGAATATTACAATGGTGCAAAATCAGCTTCTTTTCAAAGCTTATTTGCTAAAATGGTCCTAAAAGGTTTCTTTTTAGATCCTCCATTTAAACAATGTTCCTTTCTTTATGTGATTTCTGGCTATTTGGGAATCAGAAGAAACATTTTCTGTCTTTAAGCGCTCATAGTCTGTAATTCTTGTCTTGGCACCTCTTGTGTTTTATTTTAAAGTTGAAAACAATTATTTTTTACTGCAGTGCTGAAGACTCCAGTAATACAGCATTAATCCATTAGAGGGCTCTGTTGTTCTAAAAATCTTTCACTGTCTCATATTTGTGCTTTAGCCATTAATTATGAGGCAAATATGTCCAGGGATGCCCTCAAATCCTGTTCGTATTGGAATTCACATCCATACTAGAATGATTCCTGGAGAAACTTAAAGGGGTATGTTATAACTGGAGTGCTAGAAGACACTTGTTTAGACTTCTTGCAATGTTGAAATGAGATTGGCTTAAGCTGATTCATTGATTTCTGTTTAACTTGGTAGAGGAGAGTGCACTGTTACTTTAAAAGATTTTTCTACATTGTTAAAAGTGGAGAAGATCCTAAGCCAAATGCCAAATCCTAACATAACCACCATGAACTTTGTGGAGTTCAGATTGAGATCAGAACATCATGTCTTGCGCCCATTTCTAGTTAAAAAGTGATTGGTTTAGCTTGAGCTTCTGGCAGTGATATACTGCTAGTATGAAACCATCAATTTCTTTGACTTTCCATGTAGTATGAATTTCTTAAACTTCTTCTCTGGAGCAAAAGTGAAAAATAGATCGTACAGAATCAATTTGTTCAACCTGCAACTTGCTGAAATTCCTGTTTCTATTTCAAAATCTTTCCTGCTTAAATAAAAACATGTCATCTGAACTGTTATGACAGCTCAGACATTGGCTTGAAATGTCAGTCTGCTGTGGTGGTGCCAGTGATAACCTCTCCTCTGTGACCCATGGAAGGGCTCTGATAGATGCTTACCTGGTCTGCTAGAATATAACCCCTGTTTAGGGTGCATTTAAATTCACTGGTGTCTAAAGTTTGCACTAAAATCTGGCTTTGATAAAGAGAATTCAGGATTCTCTTTTGTTACTACTTTGAGTGATTCTGAAATAGATGTGTTTACTTGGGATATCTGAGGAAATTTTTGTCAAATAGACTGGGAAATGGTATGTTTGGCTGTGCACCATAAATATTTGTGACTTTTTTCCTCCATGCATGACTCCAAATTAAAGTTTGAATAATGATGAGTATTCCCTCTGTTATATACAAGCAATAGTATCCTTTTTCTTATCAAAAACCTTTTGTTTCATTTTGGCTCGATGCTCTTACTGATTTCAGAGGATTTTTTTGTTTTGTTGAAGACTGAAATGATTTGCTTTGTGGCAGATGGAGATGTTTATTCATGTTGAGTGAACCAGTAAGAGAGTGCCTAGTAATTTTCATTTCCTTTCTAATGCTAATGACGCATTTAAAGCAAAACTGGACAAGATCAACAGATGTATTACTTAAACAGGTAGAAGAAGGGCAAAGAGTATGGTAAAGTATAGAACTGATAATGGAATAGATGGAAGGACAAATCAAACATAATGCTTGAGACTTGTGCTCTGAAAGAGAGGAAGTGATGTGAAAGAAAAAGAAAAATGGCCTTTATAGAGGACATCCACATATTACATTCAAAAATAATTTTGTGGGATGTTCTTCTACGTTGTTGAAGATACTATTAAAGAATGTGGAGAAGAGCATAAATAGGAATTCTGTCAAAGCAAAAAAAAAAGTTAATATTAAACTCTTTCATGTGCACTTAAACTTTGACTTTGTTCATTTGTTTTTATGCTATTAAGATCTCATTGGGATGTAAGTACACCTAAAACAATCATGAGAGATGGTAGAAAGCCTGATGCTTCCACAGTGATCAAAAGTGTAGTGATTAATTTGACTTGAGGTGGAGGTTAGGTAAGAAGGAAGGAAAATAGGAAAATAACAAAGTTATCAGCTTCTCAGTAATGCTCAGTCAAGCTTTCTGGAGCAGTAATACGTACACAGCCAGCTACCATGATCATTTGAAAATTAACAGTGAAGAAAAGTTTGACTATTTGTTTGAATATTTGTTTTAAATATTTGAATATTATAAATTTAAAAAGATTTTACTGTATGCTGCAGCATATGTGTAAACAGCTGAAGAAGTTTTAGATATACTTGTCATATGGTTATAATACTATTAATGCAGTATTAGGGAAATCCATTTACCTCTGATTTTGGAATTGCTTGAGAGCATTATCCATCAATATACATGTTACTTGCATTTCAGAACTCCTACCTTGGCTTAAAATTCCATGGTAGAATAGTCTGTTGGCTCAAAAGCCATACATAGATGTAGCAGAGCATCATTATGTGTAGTGTCATTTATAAAGGTAGACCAAGTCTGCCTTTATTTTAAATAACATGAGCAAGTTATCACTGCATTCAGTGAACCTGAAAGATTGTATAATCAGCATGTGTGCATGTATGTATATATACTGAAATAATGGAGTGTTTTCTTCTTTATATTTGCAAGAAGGTTTGAAATGACAATAAAACAAAAAAAATGTTCAGAAGAATAGTTAGATGTCTGTTCTTTCAATAGCTCAATAGCCTGTGGAATTAAATGCAGCTAATTATTATGCACCCAGTTGATTCCTGTTTAATTGTAAACATATCAGTCAGTTCTCATAGGAGATATGCTGAAAACTACTCTGTAGCTTTGGTTTTCGTTTTCTCCTTTAAATTGAGGACCATGAAAAGCACATTTTTCTTATCCTTCTGTTACGTCTATGCATTTTCCATGTTTGGGACAGAAGTAACTTTAAACATACCAGTGACAGCACTGAATACCACCCCCCCCAGCCTGCAGTCTTTACTTCAGGTATTAAACTAATTAATATAGCTGAACTTTATTTACATAAAGTTACAAAGCAATTGCAACAGTTAAGAGCAGAGGCAGTGTGGACAACATATCCTCACTAAAGAGTTCATTCTGCAAACTTAAAGATGGGTACAAATGTGTAATGATAGTGTCTGTGAATTGCATTTCCTAATAAGTTAAAAATACTGATATGCCATTGCAAAGTTTTAATTATTTAGCCTGTATCTTCTGTTATCGTCTTGGCATTTTTTAAATCTGTTACAACTTAATTAGCTAAACACAGTTTATGAATATAATTTTTAATTGGTGTGCCTCAGTCAAGTTATGCTAAAAAAGGATTTTTTCATTTTTGTTTTGCTATATTGCCTATATGATAAAGAGCTAAGTTGTATGGATGTCTGTTTGTGAAAGCTTAGCTTTAACAGAGAGGTGAGACTATTCTTTTGTCTGGCCTGAAGTGGGAAAGCAATATTCTTGAAGACCTTAGGATCTGCCTAGTCTATGAGGACTATGGTCAGATGAACGCTGGCAGTCACATTATGGTGATTAAATTGTTCTCCTTGGTTGCAGTACTAAATAAAATGGATTAGAATGCACCAGCAGGAGACCAAAGAGCATGCCTGCAATTCATTAACGTGTCTTGTAACTGACACTCTATAATGTCTAGAACTCCAAGCACTTAAAAGCAGGTGATTGATCATAATGCATTTAGCTTGCAGTAGCTGAACAAGCAGAAAAACGACAGTGTTCATAAAGGAAAGTATTTTGGCATTCATGGATTTCTGTTACTTCATGGTGATTTTCAAGATTGGATGGTCTCACTTCAGTCACTGTTGCAGTTCATCAGAGTAAGGACCACTGGAATTTAAGATGCCCAGAATTTGTAGGTTGCTTTTTTGTTGTAGTTATTTGTTGTTGTGGGTTTTTCCCCCCCCAACACTTTCACCTCTCCACCATTTTTTGTTACAAACAATTAATCATACAGTGGACACTTGCTCCAGAACTGTTTTCTGTGCAGTGTGCGCTGGAAATGCAAACAGTATCTTTGCTGGCCGTGGAGAGAGCAGGCTGGAGTTGCTGTTTGACTACTAAAATAGGCCATTTGAGTTTTCATCAGAGGGTGGTTTAAATAAGCATTATGAAGATGATCCTTTAAAGAGAACTTCAGTGTCATTGTAGCCTAAGTGATGTTTTAATCTTTTGGGCTTTAAATAAATAGCTTTTCTTTTGTGCTAGTTTCTTAGGTTGTTTGGAGCATTATGGCATTGTTCAGATAAAAACAAAGAGTTATTTTATTTACTCCTTTATGTTAGAACCACAAACTTTAGACAAAGTAAATGCACTATCCTTACAGGAAAAAGAAGGGAATTTATGATTTACAACATAGGAAGAATGTGGGAAATACCCCAGTGTGCTTTCTCAGCAATAATTTATGTCCCTGGTTAATAAAGTGCTAGGCCAACAAATTTGTACTTAATCAACTCAAACTGAATTATTGCCTCATGAAACACTTCAATGCAATTGTTATTAAATGAAATTCTCCCTCTTAAATATTTTGCATGTAAAAGACGATCTTGTTGGAGATGGCATGTTTTAAAACTCATTCATTAAAAATCAGTATCTTACAGATACTTCCAGAAAACATCACTATTTCCATCTCAGCATATGGGTCAGACACCCCCCCTAGAGATCCACCAGGATGATTGATTGATATCTAATGCTTTTAAAGAAACATTTGAAAAATGTTACATGCCCTGAACTGTAGCAAAAATCAAGCTATGTTACTCTCACTTAAGGGGGAAGGTTACCAAAACAGTTGACAGAGGGCAGCTGGATGACCATGTGTATAGGCCTGGGCAGTGATTGAGAAGGAAAATACATTGAGTAAAATATCACAGAAGATGGAAAGCAGTGATTGAGGAAGTAAAAGGTGGAAATAATTTTGTCTGATCCCTAGTGACATTAGTATGCTTTGAGCATTTCAAACAACTTTCATTTGGTTGTTTTTTGTTTGTTTGTTTGTTTCTTGGAGACCTTTATGTTGTACTTCTGCAGTATTTCTATTAAAAGTTGCTTCAAAAAAAAAATTAAGCCAAAGAATGCAATGGCTAATGAGTGTGTTTTGCTCATGGAGATAAATGTTACTGACTTTGACAATACTTTTGGTGGACTCTAATATTTAATTATTAGGGGTCCTGTCCATTTCTTTAAGGTGAATTAGGCCATTAAAAAAACCAACCAAACAAAAAGCCACCCCCAAAACAAACTGCTGTTCATTGGGTATGACTGCATTTTTATTATGGCAAAATTATTGTCTATCTCATACCATCCAATATTTTCAAATTATACTGGTTTGTGTACTCCGTATCTACGCAGAAAGGAGTCTGTATCTGCTATACTTCATTTGTCCATGTTCATACATATCTACAGTCTAAGTCCAGTATGCAGAGCTGTGTTAGAGATACATGAGTGTGGTTTGAAAAAGGTCTTGAAGCAGGTGACTGCATTGATATAATTAAGATGGCTTTGTATGCTGTCAGCCTATCTGGCAGTTGTTTGAGAGGCTCTGCAGGACCTTGAGTGATGATGAGAAGTGTGATGTTTTTTCCAGTTAAGGGATGTAATTCCTTGCTATGGGGTCATAAAGAAGTTCAAAGGCAGATAAAATGACAGCAGTCAGCAACAGCAGCTCAGTTCCTGCAACACAGGAGTAATTGCAGCCCATTATTACAATTGACTCTTGCTTCTCTCCCCTGAAGGAACTGAGCAGCTGCCAATTTACTGGGCTGCATGAAAACTGATGAGCCAGGAGATGGGGGTCATAACAAAAGTTGGGAAAATGATCAAGGCAAAATTCATTAGTCCTGAGTAGCCATAACAGAAGAGAAGGAGACAGTGCAGACTGGTCATCACTGATGCCCAGGTGGGAGATGGATTCTGACTTCCAGGTTGGTTTGTTTCACCTTGCACTTATTTTTTCACAAAGGGAAGTGAGGGCAGTTCTAGCATCTTCTGTCTTATTTTGTTTAAAACAAACCAACCACACAGCACAGGTACCTGCCACTTTTCTGTGGCTTATCTAGAAAGAGTTTTTTTCAGCCTGAACAAACACATCAGCTGTTACTGTTTTCTGTGTGCTCTGTAATCATTCCTGTGTATTAGGTGTTTACAAGTTTCTGACTTTCCTTCTACAGCTAAAAAAGGATGATGTATAACTTGCTTCATCTTTCTTGTTTTATTTAATGGCAATGTACAGTTGGTAAAACTTCGAAGCCTGACGTGATGATGATCTTATGTAACTGCACTTGCTTGTAGTAAATGTGTACTGTTAGCAGTTTAGTTGTGAAACTTGTGTGTCTTAATTGGTGTTCTCAGCAATAAATGCTAATGTAGAAATAAAAGGGCTACTTCTACTCAAAGCTCTGTTCCGGAGGCTCTGTTTCTTTATCCTCTTACTGATGAGGTATGGAATATCAGAAACATATCTCTTAATATATGCAGGTGGGGCTGTACTCAAATTTTACAGCAAGAAGAATAAAATAGAGGTTAATAGAGTGCACTGTAGGTAGAAAACCAGAAGATCTTATCACACTTCTGCATGATTCTGTGGTGCTGGCAGTTTGGGTCTTCTAATTGTGCAGGTCTTTCATCCACAGACTTAAATTTCATTCTTCGACACAGTATGCAGATGGATTTTAAAATTAACCTTTAAGAAATCTGTGCAGATTTTGTACTAGCTGCTTGTCCTTCTAAAAGGGCAGTTTAAGGAAAGCTGTTGCTTGTAGGATCTAAATACAGATACTTGAGTTGAATCTCTAGCTCTGTGAATGTCAACTGAAGCTTTGCCATTGATGTTGAAGTTTCCAGTTTTTCATTTTAACCCAGTGTTTTGTTTCATACTTGAATTCCTTTTAGTCCTAGTTTCTTAAATGGCGTGGTCATGCTAGGAAGATACACCTTCTTCTAAACTGAGTGTGCTAGCAGATTGCAATTGCCCATTCTTGCTAATACAGAAGGATGTTTTTGGCAGATTTTTCTGTTCTCAAAAATCACTGTAGCATGTTACAAGCCTCCACATGCACAACGGGTACAAAATGCTGCTGCTGGGTTTCTGATTATCCCCAAATGGAGTGATTTTATAGTTCTAGTTCTGTTTTACTGTTTGTGACAGTCTCTTTTACGGTGTTATCTTGATTAAACCTTTGCAATTTTGGTGCAACTTCTGTATCGTAAGATACACCAGTATACCTTCAGTTATGAGCCGGAACAACTTTTTCATTGCTGTGCTTCACCATGACATGAGTTCCGTTTGCTCATGTCTAGGGCAGGATGTTGCTGATTCATCAGGATGTTGCTCCAGATTTTTTTTTTGTCATTTTCCATGAACAACTTGCCACTGTAGGTGCTGTTCTTTACTAATCTCTGATTTTTAAGGCATCTTGGCTTCTCTGAACATACCAATATCTATATGTTTCACAATAATTTTCTTTTATTATTACTTTTTTTTGAAGGCTGTTCTAATAGAACATTGAGGAAACAAATTTGCAATCTAGAAAAATGTGGAAGTTAAGTTCTATTTGCTACATTACTCAGTTTATTAATGGTTTAGAATAATAATTTAAGTAGTGATCAAGGCCCGTTGCTTCACCCCAAGAATTTGCTGTGAAACAGTTAATGTTGTTGGGAAGTTTTGCTTTCTCAATCTTTCATTAAATTCAGATGAGCAAAATTTTTTCTTCCTTGTGTAAGAGATGGATGGGAGTGAGAGACCTGAGTAGTGAAAAGAAAGCAGGAGACAGGTAGAATAACTCTTAAGGGAGTTTCTTGTCCGAGTCCTACAAGAACTTCCTATATTGCTCATTTAGTGAGAATGGCAAGCTTTGTGAAACAGCAGAAGATAAATGTAGAAATGGTAAATGGAGATAATTTGTTAAAGATCATGTAATTTTTAGATTTCCTTTTACCAACTAGCTCTCTATTTTTTTTAAGGATTTTGTTTGATTTTGTGGTGGTGGGTTGTTTTTTTTTTAAAACTTCTAATTTGCTATGGTATTTTCTTTAGAGTATGATTGTTCTGTGTTTGTACAGAGTATAAATTCATATTTTTTTATGTCAGATGTTAGCTTTTGCTTCTCATTAGCAGAAAAAAAATTCATTGTAAGATTGAATTCATTTGATCTTTTACTTAAAACTAACTCATAATTTTTGAGTTTGGGAAGACTGATAATTCACCAAAAAAATCAGACTGTTATGTTAATTAAGATAAAGGTATTTTGCTTCAGTAAGGCTATATTAATTCTAGATGCAATAATGAAACATGAGTATAGTGCAGATGTTTTAAAGCTAGACTTCTATTTTTGAAACAAAAAAAATATTTGAATAGCTTCTCTAATTGTAGTGGGTTATTCTTTGAGTTGTGAATGCCTTTGGTTAATTTGTTCAGTTGTGATAGTTGCCCTTCTTAGCTTTAATCATTTTAAAATCAAAACAAACAAAAAAATTGCACTAAGCCCAAATTGCTGTGACTTTTATATGAAGTCATAAGAAAACTTCATTATGATGAATTTACTAGGAGTTCTGTAAACTCTATAAGCATTTAATGCTCTAGCCATTTCAGTATTTAAATAATGAAAAGTAGATTGCTTATTTGTAAACTACCTTGATTTGTGAAACTCTTTTATGTATTTGCTTTTATACTAACATTGTTTTTTTAATGTGGAATCATTACCTTCATGACAAAAAGCCTAGACAAACGTGGAAGTTGAATAGCTGCTAAGAACTAGTTGTATGCGTGCCATGAGTGATTTTTCTTTGTAAAAATGAAAATACCTTCTGTGCATGCATCATCTATTTTCGTCTTTGTTTATCTTAAAGATAAATCAGTATGTGTGAATCTAAAGCCAGCAGAAGAAAATATTTTCTTTAGAAATAAAATTAAAAACCCACCCACCCAATCAAAAAATATTCCCTCCCTGCAAAAAATACCGAAACCCCAACCCATTCTGGTTTTAATTGAACTAAAAGTAAGGAAGTTGTCTTCCCAGGGAGAAAATGCTGAAATGATGAACTGGATTAGGAACCTTCACCAGTGGAGATACACCAGTGTTCTCTATTGTCCGGTGACAACGGTGCAGAAAGGTATATAAAGAGGTTCATCAATATTGCATGACCACCATTCTAGATTTTAAAATATCACAAAATCACTCACAATCTTGTTAGCTTGTATCACCTTATCTTAGCTCACTGTGAGCATACCTGAAACCTCTGGGGCTGGGGAGGAAGGGAGTGAGGAAGCAGAGTCCATATCCTCTGCTCTGACTTACACTTAAATTTTATTAAGACTTGAGGTATTCAGTGGCTGCTAATACATTAAATTTGATTGAAAGCCAAGCATCTATCTAGAGTAAAATCTTACTTGGGGTTAGGTAGGGAGACAGTTGATCCTGTGATTGGCCTGTTCAGTCTGGAGAAGAGAAGACTGAGGGAGGAACCTCACTGTGGCATACAACCTCCTTACCAGAGAGGGAGGAGTGGGGGCTGAACTCTTCTCTTTAGTGAACAATGGCAGAACACGGGGGAATGGTGTGAAGCTGTCCCGAGGGAGGTTCAGGTTGGATGTTAGGAAGAAGTTTTTTACCTAGAGAGTGGTGGAGCATTGGAATAGGCTCCCAAGGGAGGTAGTCATGGCTCCAAATCTCGTGGAGTTTAAGAGGCACTTGGACATTGCCCTTAGTCACCTCGTGTGACCTTGGGGTTGTCCTGTGCCTAAATGGGAGTCGGACTTGATGATCCTTGTGGGGCCCTTCCAATTCAGGTTGTTCTGTGATTCTGTGATTATGTAAACTTTTTTTTTTTTTGAGAATATAGCTAGAAACCTGTTAAAAATTCAAAGACCTGTGTGAAATAACATAATTACAGGTTTGTGCACCCACTCTAAACATGAGAAAACTGGGCTTATTTCTATACCCTTAATTTCACCCAATTAAATTTATAAAATTGTGCAGCAGATACTATAATATGCCATTTTCTTCCACAGGATCACTACTTTTCATGGGGTAACCTGTGTCGTTTTTATTGCACACTGTTGAAAAGTGCCTTACAGAAAGAATGCTTTACCAGTAAAGGAATGTTCCGTGAGGAAATCATTAGTAATTGCTGTGTTTGGCTATTTGAGGCACAGTGATTAATTTATTTTTGATCAGTTCCTGTTAGGTAAAGGAACCTGATTGTCTCCTTGTTATGACCATACAGTTACGAGAAACAGAGTGTATGATTCAATTATCCATATATTTTGCATTCTCTGTTTTCTCTGTCTTTTATGGGGCTTGGGAGGGAATAGTTTTCTGTCAAACTGAGCAGTTCTGAAATCAAACCCTAGAGCATAAAGCCACGTTCTAGGAAATGAAAAATGTACAGTGAAATGACTGTATGCTAAGGCTTTTGATTTACACTGAGTAGAAACTGGCAAAGGCTAAGATAAGTGCTAACTCTCCAGGAGAGTATTCAGTCACTTTAATTAAGTGATCCTCTTTTTTATTTTTTCCCAATTTTTTATTTTGCAGCCTATAGAGGAAGGGAGCTTTCATTTTAATGTGTCCTAGATGCATCCCATACAACAAGCAAGGCATGAGCTTGGTGGTACATGATCAAGTGATTTAAAATTGTATTGATACTGCAAAATAAACACACATAGCTGCTGAAGTAAGGATTCTGAATGACTTCTGTAGTAAGTGAATAGAGAGATTTGTAACTTAAATGAAAATTAACATCTAAGGTTTTAACTACCTTAGAGTGTTGGTCAGGAATGTGTTTTTGAAACAAATCTCTTAGTTGTCTTCACTATTTGTGTGTTGGCTTTCATCAAAAAGCCATCTCAGAGTATGCGAGTTAGAATTCTTTATAATGTAAAGATGTGGAGTGGTAAGGAGCAAGATGTGCTCCAGTAGCATGTCCAACACTCCACTGCAAACAAGCCTAGTACATGGCAATGACTAGAGCTAATCTAAGTGGTCCTTCTCACCATTTGCTCTCTTCCTTCAAAATTATGGGTATCCAGTTGTCATTAAAAAATGTTTTCCAATAACATGAACCATTTTTCAAGTAGTTCTATTATGCGACACAGGAATTTTGCTTAGCTAAGTAAGGAACCTAAAATTGATGATGTGACTACCAAACATAACAGATAAACAGGAAGCTATAGAATTAACATGCACAGACAACTTGAATTCTAGCGTTTCCTTACTCATCAGGGCTTGAGTTTGCGAACTTCATGTTCTTTTAACATTTTCTTTTAATNGATTATAGGAACATGGGTATCATTCCCCACACTTTCCCGTGGGCAATGAGTTTAATGCTCCCTCTGCTGTTGGCACAGTTATGGCACCAGGGGCCACAGGAGACCCCAAGTGATTTTCAGACTGTGCCTGAATCATACCATATGCTTTATTGCAATTTCATTTTGGGACTGTAAGAAAGAGTGCATATGTCTTTACTCATACAAGTTGCAATCCATGATATGTAACAATCACCTAAAATCTGTATTAAAAGTTTTAGGCTGTGATGAGGGATGTAAGTCTCTAAAGATTCTAAAAGTCTGATGAAAGATAACTGGGGAGGCTAAGCCTAAGTATAGTTTAAAAGGAGAGGAAATCAATAGAAATTTGCTGAGAAGAATTAATATTATCAAGGCACTTTCTGCATTACTAGTCACTGTTTCTCTAACTCTAATACATAAATATGCCCTATTTTTTTCATTAACATGGAAACTTTTTTTTTTCCATCTTTCTGTTGCAGAAGTTAGCCTTCCTTAATAGCTGGAAAGGCTGAAATAGATACCTCCAGTTAAAGAGGAGAGAAACTATGATTGCATTATCTAAAGGATTCTAGTTACTGGTTTTTTATTTCTCTGGAATATTTTGGTTATTTGAAGTGAATCAAATGCCATGGGGCTAGAATGAAGGAAAAATCTTAATCATACTGAATTGAGGGAATTCTCAGATATTTCAGAAATAAGTGCTGGTCTCGTTGTCACAAAGTTTGTGGTAGCTTCCCTAAAGTAAGCATAAAGAGCTTTGCAAATAGCAAAAGTAAATTCAAGGAAACACATAAGGTCGTATTTTGGAACTCTGATCAGAGGTATTGGATGAAAGGTCAAGAACTTTCTATGTATGGGGAGGGGAGGTAGGACAAGTGTCAGAATTATGGATGATGGACCTTTTGTAAATTAGTTTAAGGATGGTAAGAAAGATGGATGTTAAAAAAATGTAAGTATAGAAAGAGACACTATTTGTGTGTGTATATATATGTTTATATGTACTATATTCTTGTATTATCTGGTACTTTTTGCCATTATTGGAGCCTGATTATATATGTGTGTGTGCTCACACACCCTTAAATATTGCATGACTTAAGTTCTGACAGCCAAAGATAAAAAAACCAAAGGGACTATGATCACTTAAATTAGATGAAGGAAACTGATCTCCAGTGGGAATACTTCGTTGATGTAGCAATTTTCAAAAGTGCTATGCTCCCAGCATACACTAGTACTATTTTTGTACTTCAGAATTCTAAACTTCTGTACTTCAAAACAGGCTACAAATCTATATTTACATATATATGCATGTATGTATGTAGAAGTATATTCTCTTGAAATTGTGGCAGCAATTTTTCTTTCTCTGCTGTTGCTGTTATCCCTTAGTGCTGTAGCAAAAAAAATGAGATAAGCATATGGGCTGATATTTCTAATGTGAAAATAATTTAGTTAGCCTTTAAAATAAAACTTGGGATTTATTTCCAAGAATCTTTATGGGAGGGGTAAGAGTGAGCTTAAAATTGCAGTTGGATTTTTTTTTTGTTGGGTTCTTCTGAGATGTTTTCCTGAGACAATATTTTTTAATCATCTTTATGTATTGTAGAAGTAAGGTTAGATTCATAAAAGGCAGCACATCCAAAGACATGATTGTAACTGCTAAAACAATAAAACTTGAGGAACACAAGCAGCAGCTCTAGAACGCCTGTGTCCACATTAATTTTGATTTGACTAAACCAATAAGAATGCCAGCCCAAGTGTTACTAGAGCAAAACTGAGTGGAAGGGAAAAAACTTAGTGTTGTATTTTCCAGGGAGAAGGTCTGTTCATTAACTGAGAGCCACAAGATTCAGTGTCTGATTGCAGATTTATTTCAGAATTCTGTAGAGGAAAAATGCCTAGGCCTGCTTTTTAAGACAACATATCGTAAGTTCGATGTTCAGAAACTCTAAAAATTAGACTTGTTTACATGTATGAATAAAATCATGCAGCTACTTGGGCTTAAGTTTTCCTTAACCTTGGTGTTTATTTCTGTGTCTGTAAAACAGGTATAATATATTAGAAAAGATATGAGACTGATTTTCAAGCTCCTTGAATTTAATTCAGAATAGAATTGAAGAAAGGTTAGTAAAGCCTGTCTCACAGTAGCTTTTGCCCATGAAAAGATAATACATGACAGAGAAAGTGGTTTTGCACACTGATACATACTTTGTATGTATGTATGGCTAGGCTTCGCGAACGAAGATCCAGGGAGGGCTCCACCCCCTCTCCTCATCAGCGCCTTTTCCAAGCGCGCTGATAAAAAGAGGATACCGGATAGCACCCTCGAGCCTGCGCAAGGGATATTTTTAGGTGAGACACAGCATGCGCAGAGCTGGACCCACCCTTTAGTCCTAAGGTACATACTTTGTAGATACGTGTTAAAGGCATGTTTTAAAAAGAGAAGTTCTGTAAGTTCACAGTTTATATACAGATGACAGGTTTTCATAGGTTATGTCCTTTTCAGACAAGGGCTTCACATAATAATCCTTCCTTCTTCTGGAAGAAACAACAGCTTACCAGAAAACCGGTATTCATCTTGGTTAGCTACTTTCCCCTGTTAGTATTTTTAACCTTCTGTTGACTGTGCTGTTTAGTGAATACTTTTGATCTGTCATATCTATCAAGACAGGCACAGTCTGAAAATCACTTGGGGTCTCCTGCGGCCCCTGGTGCGATAACTGTGCCGACAGCAGAGGGAGCATTAAACTCATTGCCCATGGGAAAGTGTGGGGAGTGATACCCATGTTCCTATAATCCTTGGATGGGTAGGATGAGCTCATTAGCCATCTGGCAGTCATCCTAGGAGAAGGACAACTCTGATTCCAAACCCGGGCAGATGGAGCTCGTTTAGCCCTGTAAGGCCTTCCATCTAAGAGGTTAAACCTCCATCCTAAGGACCTCGCTGCCAGCGTCCAAGCTTGCTAGGCCCTGGCAGATGAACCTTAGGACTAAAGGGTGGGTGCAGCTCTGCGCATGCTGTGTCTCACCTAAAAAAAATCCATAGCGCAGGCTCGAGGGTGCTATCCACTATCCTCTTTTTATCAGCGCACTTGTAAAAGGCGCTGATGAGGAGCATGGATGGAGCCCTCCCTGGATCTTCGTTTGCGAAGCCTAGCCACAACGCCGATGACAACGATATCTATCAAGAATGTTGTTTTGTTTTGTTTTGTTTTTTTGTAAAAACTCATTGTCAACCCATTTTTCAACCTTTCTTCCAATCCTTGAGGATAGGATAAATCTTGAAATTTAAGACATACCTAGATTTAAAAAAAAAAAATAACCCTCAGCTTTCTCTGTGCATTTTTGAATCTTCTTAAACTTTTCTTTATTTGTCAGAAAGTGTAACAGTTGAATCTGTCTGAAACAATGAGCTTTCAGTCTGCAGAAGCAAGGAAATTCTTATTCTGAAAAGATACTGCTTGGTCTTGCTGTCAGTACATTTTGTTTAGTGCTTGAATAGCCCTATTGTCCTCTTGTGCACTCAAAGTGAATGAATTTATCTTTCGAAGTGGAGCATTTCTTTCTTCCCNCTCCTCATCAGCGCCTTTTCCAAGCGCGCTGATAAAAAGAGGATACCGGATAGCACCCTCGAGCCTGCGCAAGGGATATTTTTAGGTGAGACACAGCATGCGCAGAGCTGGACCCACCCTTTAGTCCTAAGGTACATACTTTGTAGATACGTGTTAAAGGCATGTTTTAAAAAGAGAAGTTCTGTAAGTTCACAGTTTATATACAGATGACAGGTTTTCATAGGTTATGTCCTTTTCAGACAAGGGCTTCACATAATAATCCTTCCTTCTTCTGGAAGAAACAACAGCTTACCAGAAAACCGGTATTCATCTTGGTTAGCTACTTTCCCCTGTTAGTATTTTTAACCTTCTGTTGACTGTGCTGTTTAGTGAATACTTTTGATCTGTCATATCTATCAAGACAGGCACAGTCTGAAAATCACTTGGGGTCTCCTGCGGCCCCTGGTGCGATAACTGTGCCGACAGCAGAGGGAGCATTAAACTCATTGCCCATGGGAAAGTGTGGGGAGTGATACCCATGTTCCTATAATCCTTGGATGGGTAGGATGAGCTCATTAGCCATCTGGCAGTCATCCTAGGAGAAGGACAACTCTGATTCCAAACCCGGGCAGATGGAGCTCGTTTAGCCCTGTAAGGCCTTCCATCTAAGAGGTTAAACCTCCATCCTAAGGACCTCGCTGCCAGCGTCCAAGCTTGCTAGGCCCTGGCAGATGAACCTTAGGACTAAAGGGTGGGTGCAGCTCTGCGCATGCTGTGTCTCACCTAAAAAAAATCCATAGCACAGGCTCGAGGGTGCTATCCACTATCCTCTTTTTATCAGCGCACTTGTAAAAGGCGCTGATGAGGAGCGTGGATGGAGCCCTCCCTGGATCTTCGTTTGCGAAGCCTAGCCACAACGCCGATGACAACGATATCTATCAAGAATGTTGTTTTGTTTTGTTTTGTTTTTTTGTAAAAACTCATTGTCAACCCATTTTTCAACCTTTCTTCCAATCCTTGAGGATAGGATAAATCTTGAAATTTAAGACATACCTAGATTTAAAAAAAAAAAATAACCCTCAGCTTTCTCTGTGCATTTTTGAATCTTCTTAAACTTTTCTTTATTTGTCAGAAAGTGTAACAGTTGAATCTGTCTGAAACAATGAGCTTTCAGTCTGCAGAAGCAAGGAAATTCTTATTCTGAAAAGATACTGCTTGGTCTTGCTGTCAGTACATTTTGTTTAGTGCTTGAATAGCCCTATTGTCCTCTTGTGCACTCAAAGTGAATGAATTTATCTTTCGAAGTGGAGCATTTCTTTCTTCCCTGTGCCAATTCCCACTTCTGTTTCTGATGGAAAGAACAAGACTGCACTCCTGAAAGCATATATTTCTGAACCTTGAAAAATAGATTCCAGTGTACCTGTTGCTCACATATCCCGGTTTATGCCAAGTTACCATAAAGAGTTTGTTTGGACAATTAGGGAAATAACTTGACTCTAACATACCAATGAAATTGGTTAATTTGGAACCATCTTCAGTTCTGACAAATGCATTCCTTGCTTCTAATTTCTTAACCTTTCCGATACTCCTCACACTGAAATTCAGCGCTATCAGTTCTTATACACTTGCTAAATCTAAAATATAATAGCTATTCTCTCTTCAATGGGATTGTTCATACACTGGGTACTTGTGCAAATTTTGGAGGGTTCGTGTTCCACCTAATGGTAAAGATTTTCAAATTAATAAATCTAATTTCTAGAGTGCTTTCTTAGTTCTGCACTTAGTTTAGTTTAATACCACAACATTTGGTGCCTATCTTCATAGACATAAACATAAGTGATTTTTGACCTGTAGGGTGTTTCCATGAAGCCTGCTCCCTTTTTTTGCTCCAAGGAAAGTGGGAGAAGCAAGCTATTTGGAGGCATAAAGAAGGGATACTGAAGGGAGTGTAGTTTAGAGACTTTCAAGAAGAAACAGTAAGAAATAGGTAGATGTATAAAGTTTAGCTACTGTTTCTTTAAGATCATGTAATGAAATTCTCAGTTATGTAAAAAAACCCCAACATACATGCACAAACAGAACTACTTTTTTGCACAATTAGTATGAGGTAGGATGCTACAGAGTTCTCAAAGTGTGAATTTGTTTAAATTCCTTGAAGATGTGGCTGTTAATGACCAGTAAGTATGATGGCTTTGCTGCAGCTGTTTGTTCAGGGACTTTCTGAGCTGGAAGTCCTTAGGTTACTGGAAGCTTGCTTGGGAAGATGGGAATGTACCTTTTCTTATTTACATTCTTTTTATGACAGTAGCCAGTAGCAAATGCTTAAAGGGAAGCTATGGTCTAGGTGAACTTTTGATCTGGCTCAATATGGTAGTTATTATTTCAGTCATCTTCACTACTCATCATTTACCATCAGTAAACTAATTTGGACATAAAACAGTATTGAAGTCTTACTAGCCATGGCAGTCATTCAGCTGTTACTTAGTACAGAGGTAACTTCTCCATATCAGCTTTAATGCTGACAAAATTTGAAAATCTTACTAAGAGAAATTTGTGCGTTATGCAAGGTTTAAATACATATTTACTAGAAAAACAGTTCTCTCTGCACAAGCAGGTATCTTTTGCTTGGGTGATGTTGATGCCTAAAGATTTAGCGTATTTTGTAGATCTTTAGAACTTTTAGGACCGTGTAAGGTTTCATGAGTTGTTCATATATTAGAAGCCTCTGGGCACTTTGTTATGGCATGTTTTTCATACTTTCACATACTTCCACATGCTTTGCCAAGGCTATGATATTATGAGAGGCGCCTGCCAATAGCTTGAAGACGAAACACAAGAAGAGGGCCAAGGACCTCTTGGACCCTCTCCAAGGGGCAGATCTGAAGACCACTGTGGGTGGGCTATAAGAGAAATCAGTGCCCAGGGTTGGCTATAGATATCTATCTGTTAATTACTAATAAAACATATAAAAAGGTGTAATGCTGTCCCTTGGGACAGCATGCATGCGTACAGAATCCAGATGGTGTGGAAGCTTCTAAATAAAGGTAACTCTATCTTTCTCCACTAATATCTTGCTGAGTGTCTATTTTCCAGAAAATTAGGCATCAATGTAGTCTGCTTCTGAAGCAGTTACTGTTTCCAAGAAGAATGCTAGTATTTCCAGAAATGAAGCTTGTGGAAGAGATTGCCATTGGGTGAACATCTAAATCAATTTAAGATGATACTTATGGTGATCCAAATAGATCAGAAATTCCATATGTGAATTCCTTTCAGTGTTTCCCAAATACAGGCATTTGAGAAAGTATCACAAGAGCTCAGTGAACCTTTTATTTCCCAACTATGTTAATGTAAAATTGATTTTTATTTTAAGTACATTGTTCCATGCAGGGGAAGAAGCCCTAATTTCTCTTGGGTTAAGACAAAAATGCTTAACATTTCTAATAATTGAGTCATAGATAACCCTTTGTCTATTTTAGCTGCTGTATGGGATTTTTTCGTAAAGACATGTTTAACATGTTTAGTTCATGTAATATAGCAGAAGCATGAGCAACCAAAAGTTTAAGAAACAATTCATTCCATAATATATTTTATTTTGTTAAAAGGGTAAACCAGGCAAAATTGCTGTCACTGAGAAGGATTTAGATGTATAAATATTATTTAGCACTAAAGCGTGGCTTAAAATAAATAATTCCATAGTTTTTTAATCTATGTTTTAATGCAATCTCTTATTTAATGTTTTTTTCCCTCTCCTTTACTAATATTTACAGTGTGGATTTTTTTCTCCTACTAACAATCAAGTAAGGTCATTCTAGCAATTATAAGCACAGTGTTCGGACAAAATTTAATAAAGGTTTATTTTTATCCGTTAATGAATTAGAAGGAGCTTGCATTTTGTGGCCAAAATGTGTATTACTGACCTTGGATTTTTGAACCATATTGATTTAACCGTTCCATACATGTTCAATTTTTGAATGATAAATCCCTGAACTTCTATTGCCTTTTCCCTAGGATTTTAAGAGAGGATTTGGTATCACTTTAATCCCTTTGAATGTGGCAAATGTAAAACAAGTGGATCGGACTGCAAAGCAATCTTTTGAAATAATTACTCCTTATAAAAGCTTTAGGTGAGAACTTTAATATTCACATTATGAAATATGCAGATAATTAATGCACTAAAGTAATACTGTTTTCATACTAGTGACTTTCCTAGTTGGAATGAAAAGATAATGGTTTTTAAAAAAATGCTGATCAGCTTAATAAAAACAGAAGAGCTTTTCTTTCCTGTATTTCTTTATTTCTTTACTCCTAGCTGTGTTCTTAATCTCTTATCTCCCTGATTAGATATCCTATGCTCAGAGATTCATATTTTTATGTAGCCTTCTTTGTTCATTCTGTGCAAGGGCAGAAAGAAAAAAGAAGTGACTTTAAGAACTTGACACCATCTTGAATAATAAACTGCAGTAGTGAAATAATACTACAGCCATTAAATACTAAGTATTTTATTTGAAAAGAATTAATCATGCCAACATTTGTAGAAATCCTCCGTTAAAACCACTAGAAAGTTGTACTTTGGCTGCTGGTGTGACTTGTAATGATTTTTAAGACATATATATGCTAATAAAAGCCTTCTCTGTTAAGGGTTGTACTGTTTCTTAAACAAAATCTCAGTAATGCAGAAGAAAACACTTGTTCTCCTTGGCTTGCTAAATATTGGCAAAGAATTTCCTTTCATTCTCAGTCAACTATGGTAGAAGATAAATTAGTCTTGATCAGTCATTTGAATCTGTGGCTAGTTGGTTGATAGCTAGTTCTTTTACTTCTGAGCTCTCACCATGTTAGTGTTTGATGATTATGATATTGATTAATATTTTTTAAAAAAAACAATTTAAATAAAAATCATTTTTTGTCTGTTTTATTTAACAAGTCCATTTTTACTCCTCAGTAAGTCTCTGTTTCCTTAGGTCATTTTATGCTTTTGTTGAAGTTTGGACTTTGTTTGGTATGTGGTAAGATAAAAAGATTGAAAATGCCTCAGGAATGTAACTTGAACATTACAAGAAACTATGTAGCTCATGCTAGTAGTGGTTTTGTTGAGAACTGAACACAAACCCAGGGAATTTTCATTGACTAAAAATACAAAATAATACATTCTATCTTAGTATTTATATCTGTGTAGAGGAAGATTTTTTGACTGTGATTTCAGGTGTAAATGTAATAAATGGGAGACTATGTTTAATTGGGCTTTAAAATAAAAATCAATAACACAGAAAAGTCAATTGTTTCAGCTTCACAGCAGAGTCGGAAAGAGAGAAACAAGAGTGGATTGAAGCACTGCAGCAATCGATAGCAGAAACTCTGTCTGATTATGAAGTAGCTGAGAAGATTTGGTTCAATGAATCCAACAGGAGCTGTGCTGACTGTAAAGCTCCCAATCCTGACTGGGCATCCATCAATCTCTGTGTTGTCATTTGTAAGAAGTGTGCAGGTAGAGTAATTAATGACAGGCTGTGTGGGTTCTACAAAATGCCATATTTGCATATCTGTGTATGTCCTTGAATTGTTGGGGTTGTTTTTTTTCATTTTTACAGTGCTGTCTTTGTGAAAGTTTCGACAAACAAAAAGTGAAAATAACTTTTTTCTTTATATCAAGATCATCCTTATTCTAAAGCACTTCCATGCATAAATGGCAGGTGATTGGTTTCACAATTAGTTGAAATTAAGACACACTAGCACTTCATTGGAAATGACTGGCTTTTGCAAGACTGTATTCCAAAGGATAATATTTTTCAGTGTATAAATTTGAGATTTTAATTCTATGACATCAGGGTTTGTTTTACTGCCAATTGGGATAGTTTTTTCAGATACTGTAAAAAAATCTACTTCTAACATGTTTCACATTTGTGTGCTTAAGCAGTAGATATAGGGAAATAGTTTATAACTCCAGGTTTTCTTTTGAAACAAACCCTCCCAAAAGTATTCTACATCACATAGCCTACTTTTATTCATTACCCTCAAATGCAATCCACCTCTTTTTTTTTTATTTTGGGGGTTTTTTTTGTGTGCTTTTATTTAATATTCAAGTATCAAACCCAGCCTTTTTTAAAAATAGCAATTAGAATAAATTGATTTTTTTTTGTCATCTTAGCAGAAGAGAAACCTAATATAAGTGCTTTAGTTAAGTATAAATACTCTTGAATTTTTCAGGCCAGCACAGATCATTAGGACCAAGAGATTCAAAGGTCCGAAGTCTGAAAATGGATGCCAGTATTTGGAGCAATGAACTTATTGAGGTATGTTGTGATATTCTAATTCATGTTCCATCTTGAAAACTACTGCATGAATAGGAGTTATTTATTCCTTTACTTATAAGAAAACTGAACATACAGCTGCTAAATAACATGCTGCTTTTACAGTAAATGATGTTTCTGAGAATAATGTACCTTTGTGTCATTCATCCAAGATATTAATTTATTTTGGTAATGAGCTACACAATTTTGTTCAGTATTTCTCCAAGCATCTGAGGTCTTGTGTGGGGGTTGGGGGTAGAAACAAAATGCGTTTGGAGAGCAATTTCAGTGGGCAATATTAGGAAGGGGAAAACTTCCCCTACCAGTTTAGTTGCTTGGGGTGTTAAAATGTGGTGCTGATAGAGAGAGTTGCATCATCAGTGTTTTATTTAAAACATACATTAGCCTTTGACCTTTTACACATATTTTCTAATATATATTGAAATATTGTAACTGGTTAGCTTTATAAAGCTTAGTTGCTATTGATGGCAAATGATAACTACAGACTTTATTTTTCATTTATAGATGACCATAAGCAGTGACTGAGAGAGGCTTCCATCTCCTGCAAGCAATTTTCTTAAATAACCTTCTTTTTCAACTTTTAGCAGCTGAAAACTATTTAGAGGCTAGCTTCATGTCCTTCATGCTGTTTTGCTTATTTTTCTCTTGTGCCTCATCCAGCTCTTTATCGCCATTGGAAATAAAAGAGCAAACAGTTTTTGGGCAGGAAATCTTCCTCAAGATGAAGAGCTGCATATGGATGCCCCTGCAGAAAAAAGGATAGCATTCATTACACAAAAATACAAAGAGGGAAAATTCAGGAAAGCACCTTTTCCCTACAAAACCAAGGAACAGTTGAATAAGGTAATACTTGAATGGTTAAGCCCATATGGTCCATACCTATTGTATTGTATTGTATTGTATTGGTGTACAATTTGGTCATCTTGTTAAACTGGTGAGAAAGAAATTCAGAATCCTGAGTGACATTCTCACAGATCTGTGTAAGGATTGTTTTTAAGCCTTTACAGGCCTCACTTAATGATTTCTTAGTTCCTAGTTTTTTCCATTTAGTTTGTTAGTAGAAGGCTGTTGTACCTATATAGTGCATGTAATATGCCTTCCAGAGCTAACAATGGATATGGATTGTTATTTTCTTCAAATGAACACACTAGGGATACAAATTCCCACTTCACTTCTTTAGATTACATTACCTGTTTTTGATAGCTTATATGTCTGACATATACCATTCCAGTACATTAGATGATTTAGTGTTATCAGTGGCGAAAGTTGCTCATACCCACTTACATGGTAGCTTGTAGCTAATTGGAAATGAAACAAGCTGAAAATAATGATGAGAAATGTGTGTTCTCCATGTTTCCTTTTACACAAATAAATTTTGTACAGTTGTAAAGAGGAAAATGCTAATTATAATTACCAATTTCTGTGTAGTGTTTTATGTCCATTTTACTGACTTCTAATATCTGTTGATTTCAGAATCATGTTTGTTTAGGGTTTATGAATATAGAAGCATTTAAATGCATATATATTACAATGCTAATGCATTCAATTAAATTACTCAAATTGTGTCAAAAGTTATGCACAAACTGTGGGGAGACAGTTACTGTGATTTGAACTAGAGAGGTCTCATTTCTTCAGTGGCTATTTGTGACACAAAGGAAGTGTTGTTTTCCCATACATTTTATAAGTTGCCTGTTATTTTAACTTCTTACGTGTATAACTAAGGGCAGATGATTTGTCATTAAAACACCTCTAGCCCAAGTATGGAACCGTCTCTCTGTGTAGCTTCAATTTAGGTTTTCTGCCCTTCATTTGAATTAGGAGATATTTTTGGTCTTTATGGGGAAGTTGCTGTCTTTGCAAAATAAAACATTTAAGATTGTTTTCTATTTATTGTTAGAAAGAAAGTTTATTTAGTATTGCAACTGTGGTCTGTTTTACAGGCTTGTTTTTTCTGAAGTCTGTGCTTTTTGTTGGAGGAGGGGGAGAAAGATTTTGTCAATAATTTTACTACTGGGGAAAAAAGTATTGAACGTAATGATCAAATTCTTGCAGAGACATGAAATTACTGTGTAATAATGTGATCATTGCCAAGTAATTTTAGAATTTGTACTGAACTGTCTGCCCTGTCATCTCATGCCTACTGGATGCTGATATGATTATTAGAGCAGCTGAATTTTAGAGTAGTACTCTTTGTGTGTTGAGTGACTTCTACCTTGAACTATTCAGAAAAAAATATTCATTAACTAAATAATTTAAATACATATTAAATTGTAGAAATTGTTATGGAATAGATTGCTGTAACTATGTAGCTACTCCTGGTTTTAAGATTTTGGTCCAACATTTTGAAAGGAAGGGAAAAAATATATTATGTTTGTCTGGCCTTGTGTATATAAAAATGAATGAGAACTGGTATTTTAGGATGTAGTGAAATCTTTACTGTCAAGGAATATGAATTATGAAGATCCCCTAAAGACTAGTTGCCTTATTGACTGTGACCATAGTTTTCAAAAACTACCTATGAATTTCAATCTGTTTCCTAGTAATAGAATTTAAATATGAAACTGTGTGTCTTTGGTTGAACTTTTTAGGTCTGAAATAATATTTTTTTCATTAACAGTTTGGTGTGTCAAGAAATATGAGGGGGAATTTTTCACGTAAATAAAAAGAAGGTTCCTTCCCAGTTGTATTAATTCATGTTATCCTTCCCAAGTGAATCTTATGGGAGCAGCATCTTGCAGGGTTTGGGCTGATTATTTTATGTGTTATGGAGTTTCTTTTTTGCTGTTGTAGCTTGTTTCTAGATTGACATCATACTTGATGATTTCTTCTACTTCTCAGTGTTTATAGTCTGAAAATGCAGGGGAACTATATTGAAGGTGAAAGGATTTGCATCTAAATTACATATACTTGTTGCCAATAACTTTCTAATTTAAATAGACTTCTTCTTTTCCCTCTCTCTGATAAGGCCTTGTGTGCTGCTGTAGTTAAACATGACGTACTAGAAACTCTGATGTTGCTGTTTAGTGGGGCTGATGCTATGTGTGCCACTGGAGACCCTGTTTACAGTACTCCATACTTACTAGCCAAGAAGGCTGGACAAAGACTGCAAATGGAATTCCTGTACCATAATAAGTTCTCAGGTAGGATACATTCTCTTTGTTTAAATCTCCTAAGTTTATATTGAGCAAAAGGGAAGGAGGAAATTCAGAAGAGAAACTGAACATTGAGTTGAACAGAAGTGGTGTAGCAGAGACGGATTTGTGATGGAGTTAATTGTATTTCAGCAGACAGCATATGTAGTTGTGTACAAGTTACTTCGGTTTTGCTCAGATACCAAATTTAGGTCTTAAAAAAAAATCACGAAAAAGAAAGTGATAACTCATAGACCTCATACCCTTATAAATAAGGCAGAAGAAAAACGTCATCTGCTCTGCCAATATTATCAGGCTTTTTACCAGGAAAAAATGGGTGTATAGAGTTAACATGAATCTGAAGTATTCATCTGGAGCTTTGCTGTTTTCTTAGACAATTTAAATAGTTTTTATCCCTACTGCACACAGAAGCTGGTTTTGTGTGGGTTTGTTTTTTTTTTTTCAATCTTTCCTTCCAAAATGAAAGTCCCCTTTTGAACCTGTAATATGATTTATCCCCATAAACTGTTTTTCTCCAGATCACAATTTCTGTTACAGCTTGGGGCACATGATAAACTTCGGCCTGGAAAGTCAACAGTTCTGGTTGTAGTGTGTGACTGTTATGAGGTTCTTGAAAACAGAAAGCTATTTTAAAAATAAATAAATAAATTGTAGAATATGGATGTAAGCCTAAGCTTACCTTTTAAAAGGACTGTACCGTATCTGAAGTATGTATGTATGTATG
>VWZO01013808.1:6034-17201 GCA_013396975.1 Bucco capensis | reverse complement strand
CAGTATTCCAGATACATCTGTGCTATGGGATCACATTGTCATCTGTGGCCTACTGATGCAGGTCCTTGGCATGAGGGTTTTGCTCTGAGACCACATTGTTGTGAGGAGCTTCTGGTGCAGCACAAGCTTGTGCTGCTCAGAACTACTGAAGATCATCCCAGTCCACCAGGACCTTCTGGATTCAGGTGGTGATAGGATTAGAGGGAAGGGATCCAAACCAGAGAAGGGGAGATTTAGGTTGGATGCTAGGAGGAATTTGTTGCCCAGGAGGGTGCTGAGCCACTGTGCCAGGTTGCCCAGAGAGGTGGTGGCAGCCCCAGCCCTGGCAGTGTTGCAGGCCAGGCTGGCTGGGGCTGGCAGCAAATGATCTAGTGCCAGGTGTCCCTGCCCAGGGCAGGCACAGGGGTTGGAGCTAGATGACCTTCAAGGTCCCTTCCAACCCTATCAAGTCTAAGATTCTAATTCTCAAAGATGTGATTTAATCCTATGCAAAGCTGCCTTGTTTGCTGGAGGAAGGCTGAGGCAAGAGCACTCATTTGATCTCTTCCAGCCAAGCTTGAGTTTGAGGTCTCTTAAACTAGTGAAAAATCAATAAATCAAAATTATTAGAAGATGCCATGCTGATAATTGATTGTTCCAAGAATATTTTCCCCCAACGCTTAAACTCTTTCCAACAGCAAGGAGTTCTAATGAAGACTAAGTGTATTTATGAAGTGAAATCATTAACAATGGATTAGCCAGTGGAATCCAATTTCCTGTCCCATCAGTGATGCTCACACAGACTGAAATCTCCTTGATGTGTTGGGCATCATTGTCATCTTCTTAACTGAGAGAAAAATGATGTTTGCCATTCTCCACTGGCTGCACTTTGCAGGCAAAACCTGCCTCTTCTACAAAAGGAGCAAGGCAGAAGCTTAATGGAGAAAGTATTTACAAGAAAATAAATGTGCACATAAATATTTCACAGGCATCTCATAGGTGCATTGTGATTCATCATATTTAATGTATGAAGGCAACTATTTGACTTGTGGGGAGTGGTTTTTTTTTTTTCCCCCTACTTTTCAGCAATGTCTTAAGGAGCTTAAGGTAGAGAAATACTTTTGTGTGAGTGTCTGTTGGGTTTTAGAAGATAAGAGATGGAAGAGGTAAAAGAAATCATCTCCTAAGAGTTCTTAAAGAACAGAATTAACCAACCCCCTCATTTACCATTTTGTAAGGATTAAGTACTACAATCCAGTTGTTTGAAGCTCTGGTCTCTGCTTGCCTGCTGTAGCTTTCTCTCCTCCCTCATGGGGATGGTGGTGACTGAGACAAAAAGCTCACTCAGTGCAGAGGCAAGTTCCATCTTTAGCCAACTAAACATCATCTCCGTGATCTCAAGGGTCTTTTCCAACCTGAATGATTGGTTAGGTGCTGTGAGAAGCTCTTGGCAGCTTAGGGTGGTCTGGTTGCTGACATGATGCTTTGGGCTGTCTGGTTGCTGACATGATGCTTTGGGCTGTCTGGTTGCTGACATGATGCTTTGGGCTGTCTGGTTGCTGACATGATGCTTTGGGCTGTTGGGTAGCTCTGCAAACAGGGGGGTTGTTGGCATATGCTGCTGGTTAATTTTGTCCTCTTTAAATCATTCTCTCTTAGAACAATATGCTTTGGGAAAAGACCTAGGAGATGCTGATAGCCAGGAGAATCAGCTACTCTGCATTTGGTGGTGGTAGTGGTGTTACTCCATGTGTGGCCAGGTAGGTACCAAAGATACACTGGGAGCAGGGCTCTTAACAGAAGGAAAGCTTTACTCCAGGTATCAGACCACTGTCTGAGATACTAAATTATCATGCCCATGATATAACCAGCCACTGATTGATAAATAAAGCAAAATAAAAATCCCCTACAACAAACCCCAAACCCCCAACACTTTACTTAGGGAAAAGTGACTTTGGGGAATGTTCTTTTAAAAATAGGCTTTTAATGAAACCTCTTTCACTTTTCCTGCCAATTAAAAAACCCCAAGCCAATCCATTTCTGAACCAGCTCAAAGAGAATGCAAATAAAAGAGAAAACCTGATTGCATTTAGGCTTCTCTTGAGTTGTAATCCATGCAATCAAGTTCTTCTCTCATCATAGAAACCTAGAGAGGCAAGATTTGGTAAGGTTCTTCTTATTTTTTCATGCTGATGCTCAAATTTGCTGTTAGTTATGAATGTTTTTTGTTAGGGGTGTTGCAATGGTACCTCTTATAGCCACATCTCCCACTGATCCAGAGGCTTGGGAAGCATGTGGCTGTCTTTGTAGTGCACCAGAGCAGCTCCAAGGGCACATGAAGGAGGCTTTGCTCTAACAAGCCACAGAGTTTGCCTCTGTCACCTCCTTGAGCAGTGGGCTGTCCTCACCAGAGGAGATGGTGCTCAGAGAAAAAGGTGAACTAGAAGAGGTCTATTACAGTCCTTAGTGCTTCTGCCTTGTAACACATTGATTAAATACAAACTGAAGCTCTGAACCTNTGGTCTAGGTGCTCCTGCTCTGGCAGGGGGGTTGCACTAGATGATCTTTCTAGGGCTCTTCCAACCCCTGACATACTGTGATGCTGTGATCTGGTTGAGCAGCCAACAGGGGCAAAAATGCCTTAGAAGATTCCCTCTAGTTACTCCAATGAAGTTTCTTGCAGAGTTTGAGTCTCTCACTACCCCCATGGAGCTGAAGGACACAAGTGCAGCACTGCTGTCATCATCCATTACAGCTCTGGGGAGGAGGATGTTAAGTCACTGTGCTCAGAGCCTGGCCTGGGTTGAGTCATTGTATACAGAAGATGAGATCACTGTTCTCCTCTCTAATGTGATGCCACAGAGGCCAAAACAGAGCAGGGGCAGCCAACAAGCACCCAGCCTACTGTTCTTGAAGGTTTTATGGCCAAAATCCCTCCTGGGCAGTTCAGGAGCTGCTGCTGGGCTGGGCAGGGCTGGCAATGCTTGGCAGGGAATGTTCAGCTCCATCCCTGAAAAGGAAGCTAAGTTTGGAGCCCTAGTTGTAAGATTTGGGTTAGAAAGGTGCAGTCTGGGCCTCTTCCTCTTCAGAGAGAGGTATGGGAGGGGGAGGTGAGCACTGCAGAGGAGACAGTGGTGTGGCACTAAAGCAAAGGAATGAAAGAAAACTGTGATGAAGGAGCCCATGAAAAGGAAAGAAGTTGTCAGGGTGGATGGAGGTGCTTGTGGAAGAGCAGTGTGTGGGCAGGAGGCATGAGAGGAGGGAGGAAAGCTTGCCAGATGGGACACATGGACTGGCTCAGTCTGCAAAACTGAACTGGTCTGGGAATGCCCTGAAGAAATCTTGAATCCCTCAGCAGTTCTTGTTTTAGAGCAACCCCTTTCCCTGTGCTTAATGCCATGCTTTGGGAATTGGGAGCCTTGGATGTGATCCCTTGCTTCTCCAAAGGGAGCTCAGGGGCCTTAGGTGAGAACAAGTTGCGTTGAAAAAGCTCATCCTGTAATTGGAAAACATATCTATTCCTTGCCATGAAGGTATTCAAATCAGAATGTGCCATCTGCAGCATTTCCCCATGGGATCCAGCCAGCAGATGCACTGGCAGCCCCCAGACTGGGGCAAACAAATGCTCACAGACCCAATAACAACCATGCTTTGAAATTCAGGCCAGTCTCAGCTCTGGCTGTGTGAGCAGGGAGGCTCTGGGATGTGTCTGAGACAGCCAGGAAAGCTGCAAAGCAGGGGCCTGAACTCATGTCTGTCCAGCTGTGAAGAGTGGACATTCCTGGAACAAGAGTAGAGTGTTCCCTCAGCAAGTTTGAGGATGATCCCAAGCTTGGAGGAGTGGCTAGCACACCAGGAGCTGTGCTGCCATCCAGAGTGACCTGGACAGGCTAGAGACATGGGCAGGGAGAAACTTGATGCAATTTAACAAGGGTAAGTGTAAAGTACTGCATGTGGGAAAGAATAACCCCATGGATCACTAAAGGCTAGGAACTGATCTGTTGGAGAAGAGCCCTGGGGAAAAAGCTCTCGGAGTGCTGGTGGCTAGGAGGATGCCCATGAGGCAGCAATGTGCCCTTGTGGCCAAGAGGCCAATGGCATCCTAGGATGCATGAAGAGGAGCGTGGCCAGCAGAGCCAGAGAGGTTCTTCTCCCCTCTCCTGTGCCCTGGGGAGGCCTCCCCTGGAATGCTGTGTCCAGTTGTGGGCCCCTCAGCTCCAGAAGGATAGGGAGCTGCTGGAGAGAGTCCAGCACAGGGCCAGCAAGATCCTGAAAGGAGTGGAGCATGTGCCCTAGGAGGACAGGCTGAGAGAGCTGGGTCTCTTCAGCCTGGACAAGAGGAGACTGAGAGGAGACCTCAGCAATGCTTAGAAATATGGGAAGGGTGAGTGTGAGGAGGAGAGAGCCAGGCTCTGCTCCATGGCATCCAATGGTAGGACAAGAGGGAATGGGAGCAAGTTGGAGCACAGGAGGTTTAGTATTAAGCTGAGGAGGAACTTGTTTGCAGTTCAGGTGCCAGAGCACTGGCCCAGGCTGCCCAGGAGCCTGTGGAGTCTCCTTGTCTGGAGCCATTGCAGAGCTGCCTGGACACATTGCTGTGTGAGCTGGTCTAGGTGCTCCTGCTCTGGCAGGGGGGTTGCACTAGATGATCTTTCTAGGGCCCTTCCAACCCCTAACATTCCATGGTTCTATGATTCTAAGAGCAGTGCAGAAGAATATGGGAGGTAGATTAGAGGTTGAATAGAGGTGGTTAGCCAGTAAGCTTTTAAAGAGGATCTGTGGCTGAAGGACAGGGTCAGGGAGTTCTCTGATTTCTTTTGTGTTCTTCAGTCCCCTGCAGGATGTCAGAAGGTCACTCTTAATGTGGAGATTCTGCTCTTGATGTTGTGGTTGTTTTGCACATCAACATCAAAACTTAGTCTGTTTAGAAGAGCATCAGAAGCTATCTTCAAAGCATAATGCATCAGGACATGGATGTGCTCTGGCATTTTTGAAGTTGCCTTCATCCTCATTAGACTTTAATGATATGATGAGTGACTTTTTGTCTATCAAAAGTTGCAGAGACTCCTAACTTTCTCAGTTAGTGTCTGCTTTTGGTAGTCCTCTCTATGTCATTACCTTCTCCTGATGTGCTCTTAAGCCTTTGATTAGACAAAATGAGGACTTTTTGGGTTTTTTTTTGCTGGGAAAACTCTACCAATTGACAAATTGTGATCATTTACAAATCAAATAGATGAATTAAACTGGAAATGAAGGGCAGGACAAACTGATTTCTTCCCTTGCTTCCCTGCATGCACCAAGCTAAGCACAGAGAGGTTACCAGGTGCTTGTTTTTTTCTCCTAGCACACTCCTGCCCTGCACATGAAGTGGTTTGGCTGGATTGTGCTAGCATCACCTCCCAAAATGACACAGAAGCAGCATTTGAGAGTGATGAAAGCAAAAGCCAAGCTTCATAAGCTTGCTCCCAAAGAGGCAAAAACTGACTTATCCTTGGGACTGTCTGAGACCTGTCAGTAAGCCTGGGGACTCTTTCAAGCCTGCTCAGGGTGAGAAGAAATCCTGCCTCTCTGCTTTCTTGCCTGTGCATTGGGGAAAAGGTCTTTCCTACAGCTCTGACATGAAGCTTTTCTGTCATATGGAGTTTGCATCTAATAGGGGATGGAAGTTACTGCTTTCCAGGGAATAGAGGATGCTCTGTTCTTTCTCTTCTTGATGTTGTTTGTCTCTGTCAGTCTGACAGCAAGGAAAGGGAACAAGTTGCCTAGTCTTTGGTGATAGCCACCTTTCCCCTCTTGCACACAGGGAATGGAGACAGCACCAAAGTTTCTCCCCTGTAGTTTTCCTGAGTGCTTGCCTCTGCCTGTATAGGGATAAAGCTCTCCCTGCTGCACTCAGGTGACAGGCAGCACAGCTGCAGATAGCATCCTCTGAGGCAGATGTGCTTCACTCAGGGTTTGGGAGGAACAGCTACAGAGGTGGCAACAGCTGCTGAGCTCTCTGTGGGAAAGAATTCAGACCAAAGTGAGTGATGTCCTTGAGATAAAGCACCTCCTGTGAGTCTGTTGCCTGGGAAGAGTCTAGAGCTTGGATTTCTGAGGATTGACAAGGTGCCCAGGCTTCTGCAAGACAGAGAGAGATTTCAACTGGGGAAAAAACTCCGAATTCTCATCTTTCTTGGAGGTCTGGCTTTCTCTAATCCATGTCTATATTCCCTTCCATTTAATTAGAGGCAGGCTCTGAAGTGACTCAGTGAGCTGTGTGCCTGCTGAATCCACAGCTGAGACAAATCCATTTGTCAAGAGTAATTCCTGAACAGAAGAGAAGAGACCACCCTGCACTGAAACACCAACGTGTAGGAGCTCCAGCAGGCTGGGGAGGTCATGGGAACAGTGTGCTCATCTCCACTTGTGCAAGCTCTTCTGGCTGTCTGTCAGGGATGGCAGAGGATGCTCTTGTCTGTGGCAGTAATGCAGCTAGAGTAATGGTTGGTGCTTTGCTCTCATAGAATCCTAGACTGGTTTGGGTTGGAAGGGAGCTCTGGAGCTCATCTAGTCCAACCCCCCTGCAGTGGGCAGGGACATCCCCAACTACATCAGCTTGCCCAGAGCCCTGGCAAGCCTCACCNGGCCAGCTTCTCAGCCACCAGCACCCCAAGGCCTTTTCTGCAGGGCTGCTCTCCATCATCTCATCCCCCAGCCTGGATTGATAGTGGGGATTGTTCCGATAGCTTGCTTTTGCAGTTCTGGAAGTACTAGTTCCATCTCCTTCTGTGTTACAGCAAGCTTCGGAAGGGTTCAGAACTCCTCTCAGCATGAAGATGCTGGAGCACCTCTGCTATGAGGCCAGGCTGAGAGAGTTGGGGTTATTCAGGCTGGAGAAGAGAAAGTTCCCAGGAGACCTTCTCGTGGCCTTCCAGCATCTGCAGGAGCTACAAGAGAGCTGGGGAAGGACTTGTTAGGATGTCAGGTAGGGATAGGACTAGGGGAATGGATCCAAGCTTAAGGAGGGCAAATTTAGATTGGATGTTAGGAGGTAGTTGTTGCCCAGGAGGGTGCTGAGCCACTGTGCCAGGTTGGCCAGAGAGGTGGTGGCAGCCCCAGCCCTGGCAGTGTTGCAGGCCAGGCTGGCTGGGGCTGGGAGCAAATGATCTAGTGCCAGGTGTCCCTGCCCATGGAACTAGATGAGTTTGAAGGTTCCTTCCAACCCTGACAATTCTATGATTCTGTGTTTCTCAGTGGCTTTACAAATGCACTGCTTGAAAAACGTGCTGCTTATGAGATCAGGTTGGAAATGCTTGCTAGTTTACCACATGATGTGTTTGTCCTAAAGTTCTGTTTATCAAGGAAACCAAGCTGAAATTCAACATTGGAATTGATGGAGTAAATATGCTGGTAAAAAAGAGATGGAATTAAGTGTTGGAGCCATGGGGATATGGCAGTGGTGTTTGGTGGTTTCCATAGCTGCATATGTGACAGTGTTTTGCAAACACTCTACACCACCTGAAAGGTATTTCTACTACTTCAGGAGCAGTAATTACACTTAAGTGCATTCAGCAAAAACAAAAACCAAAAAAGCACTCCTGAAGCTTTTGTTGAATGATGAAAACCGAGCAGGTTTGCAAAGGTCATTGCAGTCTTTCTCAGCTCTACACTGAATTTTTTTTCCCCATACTAAATGTAGGTGGAGGAAAAAGGAGACAGAGAAAGGCTCTGGCCTGGAATACTGGGTCCAGTTCTGGAGCTCTCAACACAGAAAGGACATGGAGCTGCTGGAGCAGGTGCAGAGGAGGCCACGAGAATGCTCAGGGGCTGCAACACCTCTGCTCTGAGGACAGGCTGAGGGAGCTGGGATTGTTCAGCCTGGAGAAGAGAAGGCTTCAGGGGAACTACTAGTGACCTTGCAGTACCTAAAGGGAACTTCCAAGCAGGCTGCAGAGGGCCTGTTTGCAAAGGCCTGGAGGGAAAGGACAAGGGGCAATGGTTTTAAATTGGAGATGAGTAAATTTAGACTGGATACTAGGAAAAAGTTCCTCCCCACGAGGGTGATGGAACACTGGCCCAGGTTGCCCAGGGAGGTGGTTGAGTTCCCATCCCTGGAGGCATTGCAGGTGAGGCTTGCCAGGGCTCTGGGCAAGCTGATGTAGTTGGGGATGTCCCTGCCCACTGCAGGGTTTTGGACTAGATGAGCTGCAGAGGTCCCTTCCAACCCAAATGATTCTGTGATTCTGAGATGAGCAGGAGTAGCAGCACCAGAGGGGGCAGAGGATGTGTAAAAAAAGAGGAAAATCAGATTTGGGGGGAGATAGAACCAACATTTAACACTGCAGCAAAAGGGCTCCTTGAGTCCTGAAGCAACAGCCATGCTCTTGCTCTGTCTGGATGACTGCTCTTCCCTTCTCTGCAATCTGTACATCTTCCCTTCTGGCACAGAGAAAGGCAGCATCTGGGGCTGAGATGTCTCCAGGCTGTGAGGTTTGCAGGAGGGTCAACTCTTGATTTAATATCAAATCCTTCAAAGGAAACTTTCCCCTTGTTTTAATGCTTTGGGCTTTTTCTCACCTCTGGTCAGGAGTGTTATTCTTGTTAGTTCTGTGAATCAAACCATGTCTCTGAAATCCTTACATTTTCTTTCTGAGAGAAAGATACTTTAAATTCAGAGCTGGCTAAATTAAAGCACAGGCATGATCTGGCTGGATTGTAAGTCCTTGATAAGATATATTCAGGGTGAAGGCTGTAGAACTGCACAATGAATTACTCAATTAATGTAACCTCTTGCTGTGTTGGTCCAGGCATGTTACTTTTCTCTGGTTCTGGCTAGTGAATTTTGAGCTATTGCTTGCACAAATTTACCTTCTTCTCACTGTGTTTATCTGACAATGCTTTTCATTTTCCCCCAAAGCAGATTTTCAAACATAACAGTTTCTCCCCTATGGAAATTTTGCCTGGGAAATCAAAGCTTACAGAGGTCATTTCACTTTCATCTCTGCCTTTTGATGACATCCTAAAACAACCAAAATGTACACTCAGAAACATCCCTCTCTAGCCAAGAGGTCTTCATGGCACAGAGGGAATGCAGGCAGGAACATCACACCATAGAGCTCACTGGAGCTTGGGATGAGGACCCAAATCATGTCAGGGCTTGGGATGCTTGGCTGGAGCTTTTCCTGTCTGCAGGCATCACTGCTGGGACTGAGCAGAGCAAAAGCATGTCAAAGCTTGATTGAAAGTGGACAGAAAAGCTCCTCTAGGAGTATATTTTCTACAGGAAAAGCCCTGAGCTGAGAGGATTCAGTGCTGGCTTTCCAGTTACTAACCCTCTAAAGGTTTTCTGTAGCTGGGGGCATTAAATAATTTAGTAGAGTTTCTAGCCAACTTCATGGGAATTTTTCCTCATGTGTTGAAAAGGTCTCCAGGCCACTCCTGAGAACTGAAATGAGGAGAGGAACCCAATCTGAGTCCTAACATGAAGGTTCCTAAAGATGGACACACACACACACACACACACACCAAAAAAGCAGCTCTCCTGGCAGAATCTGACATTTCAATGTGTTTCCCTCTTTCAGCTCCAAGTGTGAGAAGCAAGCAGATGCAAGAAAGCACTCAGATGAGGTTCAAAAGGCTGTTCATGTACAGGATCAATAGATCCAGCACTGTGTTTAGTGTTGTACAAAAGGCTGGACCAGGCAATTATTTTGATTCATCACTGTGCTAAGTGAAGCATCCAAGTGTGACAGAAAATGATCATATTTTCCTTGTTTCTTGTGGAACCTGAAGTTTTTCATCTTTAGAGGCAGTTCTGTTAAAGATGAATATTCTGCTCCTGACAGGTATTGCCAATGGCTTATTAATTTAGGGTTAGTTTCACATGGTTTTCTTTGACAGTTTGCATTCACTCAGTCTGTAATCCACAGGCTCCCAGTGGAGATCTTCCAGCAGCACTAGTGTCCTCAGAGTCACCTGGCATCACAGGGAAAACTCCTGCTGCCTCCAAAGAACCAATCCTAGACTTGGATTCCTCTTAACTTTAACAATCTCAAAGATACAGGTGTAAATTCACTCAGGGTAACAAATTGGATAAGCAACACTTCCCATGTCCTCAGCCACTTTGCTTCAAAGCACTCAAATAGTTCTGTACTCCCTAGCAGCAGCAGCCAGCTGTTGTAAGGTCTCAAAATCTGCAAGGAAAAGCTCATGCATCTTTACTTTTTCCTATTATATAGGTAAAGAGCAGCAGATACTCCTGCCATCCTTTGCCAGTCCACACAGAGCTGAGCTACTGTGAATTTATGACTTGAGCCTGCAGTGGATTTCTCCCATCAATGCCTTGCAAGTCCTGTTCCTTCCAGCTGAGATGAACAGAAGTTTGATGGTGAGACTAATGATATCCTGAGCACAGAGTGGCTTTGCAAAGCAAGATGAGTTGTTATCATGAGTTTGCAACCCCTTTCAGCTACAGAAGGGTGTGTTGAAGTGAAATGCAAAGGAAGCTGCTGAGCATTGTGTGTGAATGGTGTGGGATGCCCTGGATAGCTTGTGGAGAGCCCAAGGACTTCCTTTTTATACCCAAGCTCTTCATGGTCTCAGATACCTACAGCAACTTGGGAGCAGACAAGGTGTCAGAAGTTGAAGATAACATTCTGAGGGGAGAGCAGCTCTGCTTGGATGTGAGAAGGGCACAAACAGGCCCCTACAAATCCAGGAGCCCAAGGAGTATCTGCTGGAGGCTTCTAAGGAAAAATCACTGCTCCCTTTGGACCTGAGGACACAATGTTGCTTGGAAGTTTCAGCTCCTTTCAAGTGTTCTGTGCTGTAAGGGCTTAGAGATGCAGGATTGGCCTTCCAGTCCTAACAGTAACCCCAGGGGTCATCTCTTGCTGTTAGCCCTAACTAAACTGTAGACACACTTCCCTGAAGAAACAGGAGGATGGTTGCTTAAATAATGTGTATTGACACTGTACACATACAGAAGTAGCTCTGCAGCATTTAACGTCCTGCTTTGCAGCCACTGCTGAGCTTCTTGGGCTGGAAGTTAGCTTAAAGAAAACAGAAGTTTTATATCAACCTGCACCTCAGGAAGTTTTTCATCATCCTCATATCATCATTGGTGATTCAGAGCTTAAATCAGTCCAACAGTTTAATTCCCTAGGCAGCCTCATCTCCTCGGATGGTAAGATTGACAGAGAGATAG
>VWZO01013807.1:538887-569808 GCA_013396975.1 Bucco capensis | reverse complement strand
GTGCTCCAGGACATGCTGTAGTGAGAGCAGGGGTTGTGTGGGGTTTGTTTGTTTGTTTTTGTTTTGGTGGGGTTTTTTGTTTTGTTTTGTTTTTTTGTTGGACTCAGTGATCTGAGAGGTCATTTCCAGCCATGAATGTTCTGTGATTCTGTGTCCCGCATGACGCGGGGCAGAATGGCAGCAGAGCTGAGCCCGGGTGTGTTTCTCATGACTCTGGTCAGATTTCCTGAACGAAACTGATAGGGAGCACTAGTTGCTACTCTGACCCTTGACAGAAGGACTTCTACTCTTTGCCTGTTAGTGATTCCCGTTTTCTGGGAGCAGCATTACCATTGGTAACACCATGACTCCTACTTACTAGCCGGTGAGTGCGTTTATGGAGGACTTAGAATGCATTTGAATTCAGTTAGCCTTGTTTCCTGGCTGAAGCCCAAACAGTATCTCATCCAGAGTTATTGATCTTCTCCCATAGACAGACTCCCAGTTTGGCAGGGAGAAAAAAAGGACACTGAGGTGGTTGCAGTGTATTTTTACATCATTGCCCTTAGAATTGGTTAGAATTTCTTAAAGGCTCTTGTTTTGTAGAGATGAGGTGGTTAGTGATTATTCCAAGTCAGTTAAAACCAGAGTTTCTTAGTAACTAACAAGAATAAATTGTTTGGATTTGATGCTGGAGCGAACCTGGACATTACTTTGTTTTCATCTCTTGTGCTGTTAGCAGTCAGGCAGGTACTGGGTGGGGCAGAAGCCAGGGCAGATATCCTGAACTGGCTGCAGGCATATCCCATCAGCCTCAGGACCTGGATAAAGGGGGAAGTGTGCTAAGGATGTGAGCTTCTCCTCTTCCTTTTCCCCATTGCTGGAGGGGCTCACTTACTATCCTGTCTCCGAGGACTGCTTTTGTGTTTACTTGCTACTGCTGTGTGTTTATTGGGCTGAGTATAAGTTTGTATGCTTTACATTGGTATTAGCTTTGCTGTTTTATTAAATCCATTTTTACTTCAGTCTGTGGGTCTTATGTCTTTTCCCTGATCCTCCTTCCTGGCTGGGGTACTTATGTAGTTCAGCCTCAGACATGGGCTGCATGTAGCTACTACAGTAAATACAGTAATGATTTTAAACTTGTGTTTGAAATGTGTACTGGACACTTGAAATAATCCTAATATTTATAGAACAAGGTTAAGCAAGGTCAGAGCAGTGAGTATATACTTACTGTGTTTTAAAGTGAACCTTACACTCTTGGAGTAGATTTTTCTAGAGAAATCAGCTTGTTTCCTCTGCCACCTATGTTTTTTTACAGGTTTAAATGTAGGGTGGGAGGATACTTAGTGGTTTTAGGTGAGCTCAATAGCACCATTGGTAACTTTGCCTAATGGAAAGAATTGGTTTGAAATTGAATTGGTTTTTCTTGGTGTGTGAGAGTATGCAGTTTGTTTTCATTTCAGCCAAAGTCTTGCAGCATCAGTTTTCAGAAACAAGACTTAAACAGGAGTTAACTATTAAAAACCCAAAGGTCTGGAGACCTTTCTTTGAGATACTCCAACATGCCTCTGCTCTAGAATGGGACCTTAAACTGTGCAGGGTTCAGCTGTTAGTAATCGTGTTGATGAGCTGTTCAAGTTAAAAATGAAATTCCTCTTAGGTCTTTCTGTTAACTCTCTGCTACAAGTCTTTGTGGTGAATCTACAGCCTTTGTATGGAAACAGACAGGTAGGAAAAGCCCATGAGATTCAGTATATGATGCCCTGTCATGAGTCTTTGGTTTTGCCATTTCTTCTCCCATCATTATTTTGCTTATTAAAGTTTTCTGGGTGATCTTGGTTTGTGGACATGGTATATGGACCACAGGTGACCCACCAGAATGATTCTTCTGTCCATTGGGCTTCAGCGGTGTTGTAGCTTCATCTTTTGGAGCAGTTCTTCTTATTTTGAGGTTCAGATTCATGTCATTTGAAGATTGTTCCATTAGTATATATTTGAAGAGCTTTATTTCACTGTTCAATATCTGTTAGTACCTTGGAGCTCTGTAAATCTTATACTAGGAGGAGAAAAAAATAAAAGGATGGTAGAAATAACTTCATTTAAAGAGAAATTTTCTGGCATAACAGTTCTTCCTCCTAAAATTCTACTGGTTTAGGTGCATGAAGATTTGCTAGTTTAGGCTGAATATTTCAAACCTGCTTTGTTTAGCTTGCTAGCTGTTGTAAAACACTGAAAACAGAAGCTGTTGAGAAATGAGGTAAGCTTACAGAGGGATTTACTGCCCCAGAGCTTGGTGACAGCTAATTTGTAGGCACTCCTGGCTGCACGAGCAGAGCAGATAGCTCTGTTGTGTGCCTGAGAGCCATTTGCAACCCGCTGAGATTTGGCTACATAGGGCTGGGTTTACATAGTGACTGTTTTGATTGTGGCAGTAAGTGAACTCAAGTGAACATCAAAGAAAATACAGATACTTAAGGGACTGTTTTGTATTTTACATTAAACAAGTGTTGAGTAAAATAGGGAAACTCTCCTCGAAGGAGTTGCCAGGTCCAAAATGTGGCACTTTCCAGAAGGATGTCCCTTGGACTCTTGATTGTGCTTGCTGTAGCTCCCTCAGCCTTGGCTTCAGAGGTCTGATAGTCTTTGGGATGAGCCTAAGCAGCACAAGTGTGTCTCAGTTTGACAAACCTTCAAATTCTGTCAAATGCATCATTGTGCTTTGAGCATAACTACATGGAAGGTTCCCTTGGGAAGGTTGGTTACAGTACATTGACATTGCAAATCCTATCCCTGCTTGGGTGTTTACATAGGTCACTGTAGCTTGAGATTGTGTGCAGGACAGTTTTCACTATCTTGGGAACTAGAGGGTGAAAATACAGGTTTAAGAGATTTGGTTTGTGGAACTAAACATGTTTGGTTTTGTATGTGTGGTTTTTTCCTCAGTCATGTCCTTTGACCAAAGGACCTAGCCTAACTGAGACTTGTTTGTGTGTAAACCTTTGGTGAATTTAAGTATAAATATGCTTGCACTCAGTTCTCCCAACTAACAAATGACAATGAGAGGAAATAGCCTCAGGTTGCGCCAGGGAAAGCTTAGGTTGGATATTAGGAAAAATTTCTTCCCCCATGGGGTTGTCAAGGCCTGGCCTGGGCTGCCCAGGGCAGTGGTGGAGTCACCATCCCTGGAGGGGCTGAAAAGCCATGGATGGTTTAATGGTGACAGGGCAGTGCTTGTTAATGGATGGACTTGATCTTGGAGGTCTTTTCCAAACACAATGATTCTGAGTAATGGTGAATTTCCTATTTTTTTCTAAGTCTCTACCTTGGAGATTAGATCTGTGAGGGTGCCAGAGCCCAGGCCCACGCTGTCCAGAGAGGTTGTGCAGTCTGCTGTGGGGAGGTTCCAACCCCACGTGGAAGTGATCTTGGGCAACCTACTGTGGGTGACTGTGGTCCCTTCCAACCCCCACCATTTTATGATATGTCTGTTCATATTTGCACACACTATTTTTATATATAACTACATAATGTAGAAGTGAGCCTTTCTTACAGCTCAGAATCTTTTTTAGCTAGCTGAAGGATGGGACGTCGCTCCTCAGACACGGAGGAAGAGAACAGAAGCAGAAGGAAGAAGAAGCACCGGAGGCGTTCCTCTTCCAGCAGCTCCTCAGGGAGCAGGACATACAGCCATAAGAAATCCGGGAGGAAATCGAGGTCAAGCTCAAGATCTCGTGAACTCCAGTCTAGGTCACATTCTTATGAGAAAAGGTTTGTTTGTGGTTGTTTACTCTCTGTTGCAGTTGTTTACAAGTTGAACTCTTTTATGTCATGGCAGAAGGCTAGAAGTGTTTGAATGCAATGTGTAGTCTGTTCTAGGTTGGAATGTTATAGCAGAGTTTGCTATGAATCTTGGGGATGTTGGTCAACAGCAGCTGAAGATGAGGCAGCAGTGTGCTCAGGTGGCCAAGAAAGCCAACAGCATCCAGGCTTGGATCAGCACTAGTGTGGCCAGCAGGAATAGGGCAGGGATTGTCCTCCTGGGCTGGGCACTTGAGAGGCCACATCTCAAATCCTGGGTTCAGTTTTGGGCTTCTCACTCCAAGGAGGACATTGAGGTGCTGGAGTGTGCATCTAAGTAATCACAATCCTTATGAGAACCTTTATTATGTTTAATGTTAAAATAGAAGACCACCCAGAAACAGTTCCGTAACTCAGGATGTAGTCCATGTGATATGTTCTCATCTAGCCTAAGGGACAAGGTGCTGCATGACATACAAGTAGTGCTGCAGCAGTCCAAAGTGGAAGAGAAACGTAGGTTACCTACTAAAGAACAGGTCTTCATCTGAAAAGGGGATACCGTGTTCCAGCTAAATGCAGATGAAGAACAGAAATTTTACTGACTGCTGCTTTTGATTCTTCAGGGTCAGGAATAGAGCCAGCAGGATACCAGCATGTAAAATAGTGACCTAACTGCCAGGAGGAAATGCCCTAAACTGAGGGCAAAGCAAAGGTGCCAGGCAGATCCTAAAAGCAGACACTTTTGTCTTTACTGGATTCAATTTAAGTCAACTGGTCTCCATCCAGACTCTAATCTCCCTTCAAGCTCTGTTTTTATCTCTGAGATAGCCATGCTTGCACTGGACTAAAGAGATTCATTTAGCTGCATGGCATCAGCATCTTGTTGGCATTGAAGCACATGTCAGCTCACTGTGTCCCCTGAGGGCTCTGTGGGGATGCTAAGCAGGAACAGAAGAGAGGGAAGATGGAAATCACCACATAAGAAACCCTCCACAACCAGCCAACATGTCCCTCAGTGGCGCGACCTTCTGCCAGCTAGAGGAATACTAATAAACACTTTCAAGGGTGGACACTCCACCACTGTCCTGGGCAGCCTGGGACAGGGCTTGGCAACCCTTTTGGGGAAACAATTGTTCCTCATATTCAGACTAAACCTCTCCTAGCACAACCTCTGCAGTGCAGAAGTCAGCATTCTATGCATTTCCCTTGTAGTGCTGGAGTTGTCTTTATCCCACATGGTGTATTTCTGTATAAATCCTGCTGGGAAGGCAGGTTCTAAATATTCTTTCAGCCTCAGATTTGGCAAAGAGCTGCTGAGCTGGTCATGAGGCTAAAAACCATCAGAAGCTGGGTTGTGTTCCTGCCTCTGCCCTTGAAGTCGTGCATGATTTTAGGCATATCAGTTAACTTGTATTTCTGTCTATTCTTTTTGTATCTTGGGATATATATTTTGGAATATAAAAATACTTATGTGTATTTTAAGCTTAGCTTAAGTATATTCTTAAGTATATAAGAAAAGCTTAATTGAGCATGAGTATGTGAATTGCTTATTACAGTGTAGTAGTGGCATTGCCCATGAGTATGTGAATTACTTAGTGCAGTAGTGGCATTTGAGGCTCCAACAACAGACTACAAACCCCACATGTTTGTATGTCCCTTTGATGTGAACTCTTAGGGGTTTTGTGCCTATTTCATGTTGGTTTTTGAGGGGCAGGAGCACACTAACAGCATGGTCTTGTTGCAGACGCAGACACAGATCAAGCAGCAGCTCTTCCTATGGCTCCAGAAGAAAACGCAGTCGGAGCCGATCACGGGGCAGAGGCAAATCCTACAGGGCTCAAAGATCAAGGTCCAAAAGTAGAACAAGAAGGTAAGGTTTTTTCCTAGGAAAAAACCAAGTATTTTTACTGTAAAAACATTGATTTCAAATCTCCATATGGTTCCTGAGTTTGGAATAATGGTTGCAAGTGGTTGTCTAAGCTACACATCACTTGAAACTCTTCTTGCTTTTAAACTGGATTTCAAGATAAGTTACAGTTTTCTTTCATTTTCTTTCATTTCATTTGAACAAGTGGAAAAAAAACATTAATAAAATCACTTTGGTTTAACTGTAATCATCGAAAAACTTCCTGTGGCTTCATTTTTATTACATAGCTCCCCTATGTATTTCTCCTCTATATTTGCCTTGTAAAGAAATGAGTGTTTAGTTGTGCAGATTTTTCTTAATATTTAAAGATATCTATGGTGCCAAAATTTTTCATAGATTGGATTGTCACATAAATATTTTTGGTAATAAGTGATTTAGATATTTAAATCTTAATCAGATGTTATGTAGCAAATTGTATTATAAAATCTGCCTCGTGCTTTTGTAAATTAAAAAGCTCAGTTTTTGTATGTATTCTTCAATTAACAAATTTAAAGTTTATCCCTGGATATCAGAATTACTGTTAGTATTTTCTCTTGAATTTAATTATTGAGTGCATCAGGTAGATCAAAGCTGTTGTGGTGTATGCTTGCAGATCTTCAGCCAGGTAACTTTGTGCACCTGCCCTAAGAATTTACTAAAACATCTTATTTTCCTACCAAATCAGTAGAGCTGTTGCCTCAGAATGTTGACAAATAGTGGCAGAAAGACATGAAGGTTTGACCCTCTCTTATTTGTATTCTCTCACAACTTATTCACAGCTGTTCATTAGAATAGTTGCCTGAACACTTATTGCTGCAGTGCCTTTGTAGTAGCAATTTGATTATTTAAGCTGTCTGATCTCCCTTTGAGTGTATTTACCCTCTGAGCTGTAGAGCCCAGATGAGCTACTGAGCTGTGTCTGGAAATATTCCTGGAAATATCCACTATTTGGCTAACTAAATCAGTCTTAAACCGACCAAATGTCACAAGAATAAGGTGCAAATGAAGGTGTTCTTCAGCATGTCAGAGCCTCAGCATTAGGAAATGTGATAACCTGATTTAAAGAGCTCTGTATTCTTGTGCTAAGTATAAGCTGTGGCTCTCAGACATAGTCTAATGGTCATCTTTTCTGAGGGCTTTACTGATCTATATTGTCATTGCAATACAGGGAAATTATGCACCTAAAACCATGACATGTCATTTTGTGCTAGGAAACGGTGTGTATTAAATAGTTTATGTATGAAACAACTAGCTTTCCAGTACTGTAGCTACAAAGGTGTAAAGATGATTAAGGCATGAGTGTCTTCTGTCTCTCCAATGATTCTGGGGCAGGCATCAAGTGAATAAAACAGATCCTAGCCAAACAAAAGGAGATGGTTCTTACCATTAATAGCATAATTAAACCCTTGCTCTTAGAGGTTGTGGATACCAGAAGTTGAAATGAATTAAGAATTAGACAGGAAAAATCTATTCCAAGCTGTTAAATGCAAAGAGATAATATTTGTATTAAGAAAGGTGTTTGTGGCTCTCAAGTGGAATTTTCAGAAGAATTTGGTATCTGTAATCCATTAATTTATTTTTGCTTGGGGTGAGGCAAGTTATTTTCATAGGACTTTTAAAGGTAAGTAGTGAAGAAAACACTTCTGTAAACTAGCTAATGAGATGATCAGCAGCAACTCTAGCAGCCACATTGGTGTTAGTGTAGTAAAGAGTCTAGTTTCCTTATGGGTCTCCAGTGGCAGGGAGGAAAATCTACTGACCTGTCTGAAGAGTAGGAGATACAGCAATGAAATGAAGATCATCTCTGTGCTACTTACATTTGTAATGTTACTGTGGCACCTTCTGAGTCTCAACTTTAGGACCTGGGCAACTCTGATTTATCGATTTTATTTATTCCCAGTGGGAATGGGACTGGCACTAGAAAACCCATTTCCTATTGCAAGTTAAGATCCATTCCATGGTGTCTCTACATCACTGGATTTGGTTTTGGTGCAAGTCAGGCAGATGGCACAGACTCTGTATCCCATAGTGTCTTTTTTTTCCCTACAGTCTTCCACCAAATTAACAGTTTGTTTTTCAGAGTGTTGATAAAAGTAGTTTAATTTTTTTAATGCTTTTTCTAACATAGCTATTTTATTAACATATGATTTACAGAGCTGTAAAGTACTGCAATACCAAGTTTTCACTTGACTAGTCAGATTTTTATTGTATTTTTATGTATTAAAAATATTTTTAGTAGGTCTTGTTTGGAACCTAAAATGATTTTTTCGGTGCTACTTTATTTTAGAAGATATGAAAACTTGTGCATATTATAACTATTTTATTTTAGTTGCATTTTTGAGAGTCTCAAAAGTGGGGCTTACTAGTAATGCTATAAATTTAAAGCTGTCCTACAGCAAGCCAGCACAATGCAAATGTGACTTAATAAGATCACAAACTGAATTTCAGCAAAACAACCCAGATTTACATTAAATTAGGAGTTTGAAACCCGATTTGGTTTGTTTTACTGAGCATTTGCTTAATAACATTTCGCCTCCTCGCAATCTTTTTAAAGCCAGTAATTCCTCTGTGAAATGCAGGCACATCCTGAGTGGAGAAATTGAAAGCAACAGCTCACTCTCTGAAACCACACATCCAGTGGTAAGAAAGAGAGAAAATATCCCAGCTCTGCAGAATTTAATAAATCATCCCATTTCCTAATTTGATCATATTAGATGCTGCTGTGGAAGAAGCCTTTCAAAGAGCATCTCCTCATTAATATACATCAGGCTGGGGAATAGAATGGCAGACTTATGCAGAGATGTCACAGTTCCTGTTTCTGAGTTTACTAAGTGGAACAGGTTGATGTGATCCTGGCTGCTATTTGTCAATGTCTTGCTAAAATGGTTTGGGTCGAGTTATGGAGTCCGGGAAGACGGCGGCTGATAAATCACAAGTGGATTGAGTGGACAGGAGGCAGTGATTGATACTGTGACAGGATATGAAGAAAGGGATCTTGATACCAGCATGCATGATATTGAATATGAGCAGGAAAATGGCCCTGGAGTATGGATATTATTCAAGGAAATGAGAATAATAATATCATCTTGGAATTATTGCTGGGTGAAGATGAGGGTAGGTCTTATTAGAATATTATGCTACTCTGGAAGGGAGAAACTCAGATTTCAGAGGATTTCTGTGTGGATGGAGCCTTGTTAATAGCTTTAGAGCCTTCCCTGCAGTTCTTATGCAAGTTTAGCCATATATGAAAATACATCAGAACTTGTAACCCAAATCTTGTAATTCATGTAGCTTTAAATAGAATTAACCGCTCTATGTTAACCTTTATTCCTTGCTTTCATACAATTCTGTGATTATAGAGTATTTCACTGTAACTGCCTTTAAATATGCACTTTTTTTTGGTCTGCCAAGTGCTCTTGGCTTTTCCCTTTTAGGTTAACCTGAAAACTGCTGCTTTGAAATGTCATCAGCACAGTTCAACTTAAAGATTGGCACAGTAACAGTTAGTACATCTATACCTACCTGACACAAGAAAACAGTGTGTGTAAAGTAATCCTGTGTGTAGAATTGATGCCTTTGGACTGTCAGGGAAGGAAGTCTTCGGGTTTTTTCCCAATGTGTGTGAAGAGAGATGTGGTTACCTCTCATTTCTTTACCATTTTCCCAGTCTAACTGATTTAATACTGAAATGTCTGCATGTTGTTGCAGCCCAGTGGTAGGGCAACCTACACCTCACGGGTGGCTTTGGAACAGACTGGGGTTTGGGTATGAGAAAGCAGCTTTTTGGCTGATGTTGCCATTATTCCATCAATATAAACTGGAATTAATGTATGTGCAACCATTGTAGCTTAATTGATCTTTGTGTTTAGCACTTAATTTGTGCTATTTAAAGCTAGAGTCCTCTAGGCATGCAATGTGGAGAAGTTTGTTAAATAAAAGTAAATAATAGTAAGTTTCCACTAATTTCTTTAAAATAGTGCTGTGTTGGTACAGAATGGTTAAGGTTAGAAAAGACCTTTTAAGATCAGAGTCCAGCAAGTGATAGGACAAGAGGAAACAACCTCAAGTTGTGCCAGAGGAAGTTTAGTTTGGCCATGTAGCTAGCTGACAGACCCACGTAGTGATGTAAGGAATCAGTGTAAATATCACATGTTTGTCTCTTCTTACTGGTGGGGAAGTTTGGGGTCTTCAGTCCATTAGAATGTGTATTTAATTCAGATGATACAGTATTTCTTCTGTTAAACTTGAGATAAAGACTTGGGGCAGGGAAGAGCTAGTGAAATTCAGATTACTGAGTGTGATCTCTAGTTTTTCTGTGGGTGGTAACCTCAGATTGTTTCCCCACAATAAATCCAAACTTCAGGTTTTATTTAGGATCTTGTTCTATTACCAATAGTCTCTAAAAATATTTTTTTTAGCTCTAATATAACTGACTTTGAAAAAAAAGAACTGAACAGTTTGTCTGCATGACTATACTGGAAAACATCCAGCAAGATATCCTGGAGCAATAAGCTACCAATGTGCATGTTACCAGCATCTAATTGACCACTTTGGGAAATTAAACTTCATAAGGCAATGCCAAGGGCCCTAAAGTTATCAATAAGGCCAGAGAGCTACTAGTGACAGTCTTTGTGGTGCTTTCACTGGTGTGTGTGTGTGTGTGTGTATATACATATATATATATATATATATAAAGCCTTAAAGATACAAATGCCTAAGTGCTGTTCATCTAGAGCTCAGTATTGAGTCTAATTACATGTAAACCTCTTGTCTAAAGCTGTCCAGGTATTATGGACACAGAATATGTTTGGAGTAGAGCTGCTTCTTTTGCTAAAACCTTTAATTTCTCCCTTTAGTGTATTTGCAGGTGGTTTTGGGGATGGTTTCTTTTATGCTTCAATTTGCTGTTAGGGCAAAGGTACTGGAGAAGAACATGATTCCCGTTAGCAGAGAATTGGCTTTGTGATTTCAATGTGCCTACCTTCTAAACTACTATGAATTTTTACTTCTTTTTTAATCCTCTTTTTCTCTGCTACCAAAGCTCTGGCCATGAAATAGAATCTGTTACTTTTTCTGCTGCAGAGCTCAGGTTTCTGGAGGCAGCAATGCAAACCAGCATAGAGCAGATGTCTTAGGGATGCTTTGGTAATATAAGACTGTCACCAACTTCTACATAAATTGCTAGTGGTTTTAGTTTTACTTTCTAGAGTGTGATTCTCAAATGGGAAACACAAAATTGTAGAGTTAAGTGGAAACACTTTAATGTTTATTTCCATCTTTCTAATTCTAATAACATATGACAGTAACAAAACTGAGTTAAAACAGATGCAGGCAAAACCCCAAGTATTTCTGCCCAAAAGGTCTTTTACTCTCTTTTCTATTGGACTCATCAGAATGTAAAAGAAACTCAGCAAAATGAACAGTTACTCAATAACAGCAGATGGCAAGGATCTGTCAACTCCATGGATTTCACAAATTCAACTTGTCTTCTGAGGAGCAGCTGTGGGAATTGGGGTTGGTTAATCTGGAGAAAAGGAGGCTCAGGGGAGACCTCCTCCCGTTCTCCAGCTCCCTGAAAGGAGGTTGGAGTGAGGTGGAGGTTGGTCTCTTCTCCCAAGTAACAAGTGACAGGATGAGAGAAAACAATCTCCAGTTGTATCAGGGAAGGTTTAGGTTGGACATGAGGAACAGATCCTCAGCTGAATGAAGGTTGTTTCCTCTTGTGGTATTTTATGCCAGTACCATGAGGGACAACTGTAACAAGGCAGTTGTTCTTACAACCAAGCACCTTGGATCAGGGCTCAGCAACATTTGACATGTGCTGTGCCTGCTGCTATGTTTTCCTCAACCTAGAGGTCAAATATGTTGCTAAAAATCTATCAGGTCCTGGGAGATGTTAATTACAGGAGAAGCAATATGTTCTTAATCCATAATGTCTTGCCTTTGTGGCTAGAAGCTAGTCTGGAACTTGGTGGGAGCCAGCACCTGGGGACCACTGCCTGTCTTAGCTGTTTTTCTTGAGCTCCTTCCTAGCTGTGTTGTGTGCCATCCAAAAGCCAACTTTGTGGCAGAGATGTAGTTGTTGACTCTTACATCAGGATTTTTTTGTTGTTTTAATTTTTAGCCATTATCACTCTTCTGTATGAATTGACAATTTCCCTGGAATTCTTTGTTGCTTTTAGCCAAGATTTCAGCTGAAGCCACTGCTCAGTAGTAGCAGGACATTGCTGTCTCTGAGTAGAACAATAGCAGCTGCATATAGTATTTTTTATACAAATAAATTGTATTCCATATTAATCAATTGCGCTTCAAGATCTAGATAGCAGCTACCAGGTTTTGTTGATGTTCTGACCCAATTGTGCTTTGGGAGTGAGTTCATGCCAGCTTATGCTGATGAAAGTTGGGGTGCTGTGACACTTTCCTGACTGTCCCTTCATCCTTTAGTACCTGTTCTCCTCCTACATCTATCTGTAGATGATAACACTTCATCTGCTCCTCTTGGATTTATTGGTATAAAACTTTGGCCCTATCAGAGTTGAATGCAAAGCTGCACTTCAGTAATTCCAGATTTGACTGAAGTGTGGTATTAGAGGAAGAAAAGATGACTAAAAGATGGTATTTTCAGGCATATGTAGAGCCTTTGTCCTTTTGCTGTTAAGATGTTGAGCTGTCTGAGCAAAATAGGTTAAATATGTGATTGTATAAGGAAAAATGTGGAAACTACTTGGTTTTGTGTAGTGTAAGTGGGAAAATTTTTATATATATATATATAAAAAATATCTAGGAAAAGATAGGAAGTTACTTTCTGTAGGTTAATAGTAACTGTCACTTAAATATTTTGATTGTACCTTTGTAGAATTTTGTTTGAATTTAAGTTTTATGCAAATTCTTAAACATCCCTCCAAAACCCTGTGAAACACATGGTTTCAATAGAGACTTTCCTTCTCCATAAATATTGTTTTAAGCTTTTTCTCTGTTGCAGTTTTTGTGGGATCATATCAACTCCTAGCAAGGCAAACTGAAAATCTCCCCTTGATTTAAAGGCTTATATCATGCTCAGCTCAAAGAACTGATTTCAATTTGTTTGTAACTCTGTACGGTGATTTATATCCTAGAAGGGAAGGCAAGGGCAGGAGTAGGATTTCTTAAATCATGCATATCCTGTTAGATATCTATTTTTCTTCTATAGTTTTTGCTTCTCTTGTATGGAATCATGCAAGGGTAAGCTAAATTGTAATAGAATTTAAATGAATCTGTGGCATAGCACTGAAAAATGTGTTAGTCTATATCAAAAAGATGTGCTAAAAGTTTTCCTGTTCAAGCTCTAAGCTTCTTGATTGGAGAAGGGGGTAGAGGAAAAAGAGAATCCTTTTCCTATTTTTCTCCTATCTAGTCTTCTTGAAGTTCTTCCAAATTAGATTTTAAATGCCAATTAGGAGGTTGAATATCCTAAAATAAAAGCAAATACAACCAAAATGGCCTCACCTTATGGCTAGTTAGGCTTTTTCCTCTCCAAAGCAGAACCTTTGCTCTGAGCGTGGCTTTGAGAAAGAGATTCAGCTTAATGAACACATTAATTAGAACCATAACTATTTATAAGATAATTAGAAACGAAGCACAGTAAACTGGGCTTTTTCCTGCAATTAATGGAGGATTAATTACTGGAGGTAATGAAGTGGATTTTTAAATGCATTAAGGTGAAGTACAGAGATGTGCAAGGCTTTTGTGATAGTGGCATAATTAAGCCGGGCTGTTTGAGCCGAGCTGATACGAGCGCGCTAATAAGCATCATTGCATCATTATGTATGCACTTAAAAAGACTTACCACCAAAATGACTGCCTAATTATTTCTAATTGGCAGAAGTCTGTGTAGTCATTGAGCTGTTTGTAGCCATTTTAAGGTTCATTTAACTATCCTCGGGGCCATGTGATAGATGGGGGGGGGGGAAGCTTCAACTCCAGGCTGGCCTCGGCTGGCGCCGTTAATCAATTGTGGTGGGCTTGGGGTTGAAATGCATTCTGCTCATGCAGAGGTCAAAACCTGGAGTAGTCCAAGCAAAGTTTGGCTTTTTGAAGCCACTCAACTGTATTCATTAGCAATTAGTAAAATAATTGTGCCTGTCACTATATTTGGATTTCCAGATGACTGGGTATTCTTTCATCACTCTCCCTTCTCGTAGCATATTAGCTTTGCTGGAAACCAACTAGTCTTCCAACAGACCCTGTTAGCAACTTGAGTGTAGTGGCATATGTTCCCATCTCCTACCTTTCTTGCTTCATTTGTTAGCTTAAACAGCACAGCACATTTCAACACAATCATCTCATTTGCTCCCCATTGATTGCTGAGGGGAAGTTTCTACCCAAGGACAACAGTTTAGGGCTTTTAAGGGTATCTCCAAGGAGTTAGTCATTAAGCATTAAGAGAGGAAGCAAGTGGTAGTCAGATCGAATGCTGATGTTGACCAGAGGTTTGGTAGTTAGGAGCAGCTCATTCCAAGATGTTGACAGCTCTGTGTAGCCAAGGCCATCTCCTGGCAGAGGGAAGGGATGTCATAATCCTACTTGTTTAAAACCCCTCATTCCTCCATGGAGGTTAGCACACCGCTTCTGTCAATTACCCTTGAAATGTGGCGACTGTTGTTGGGGAAGGACCTTCTGGAGATGTTCTAGTCGCTCTGTGGTGGTTTTCTCTTGCCATGTCAGATTTCATGTGACATCCCATTAGGTAAGCATTGGTGGAAGTTCTCAGGGAGCATAATCACAAGCAGCTGCAGGCTGTTGTCAGCCTACACGAACCACTCCTGCAGCTTAGGAAAACACTGGTGAGCAAATTGTAGGCTAATAAAATAAAGGTCAGCTTGGCCATTTTTGCCACCAAAAAAAAATGATGTGGTTGTAGTGATTTAATGTTAAAATGGATGTTTAAACAAATAATTGCTCAGATTGTGGTTGAAGTGGAAGACTGAAAAGATTTTTAAAGCAGAGAATAGAATTTATTTGTGAAATATTAGTTGAAATAACAGATACGGAGTTAAAGGGAGGGAGTTGTGGTAGCATGAACTAAGATATGAACTAAATATGGTTTTAGAACTAAATTCTAGCTTTTTCTGCTCAGTCATGACTACATGAATGTTGGGTTAGAAAAAAGTCCTGTTTTAAGGCAGTCTCCAAGAAAAGCTGCAGGAGAAATTCTCTTCATGTAAACCCAGATGTGTTCTTAAACTAGTCCTAATTTGAGGTGAAATCTCATCAGAGAGGCAGTTCAGAGTCTTTCCACATTTTAACAAGGGGAATGAATGAATGATGCAACACATTTCCTACCAATAATGATGAGGCCAAAGATCCTCAGCTCCTTCAGCCTAGTTACATCTGAGGCAGTTGGTGTCCTCTGTGTAAGCTAAAGGAGCAGAGTGGGGAGAGCATCCCCTCCTGGATCAGGAATAGGGTGGAACAGTTCATAGCTTCTGTGGCTGGGTGGGAGCTGTTCACAGAGCTGTTCTCTTGTCCCAAATGCCAGCCTGCACAGTTCATCACCCAGCTGCTCCCATGGTCCTGTCTCTGCACTAAAAAACCTGTTGAAAAACAGTGCATATATATGTTTTTCTGTGCTGAATGCAGAAATAATGTGTATCCACTAACTCTCAGTTAATTTATATACTTCTTACATATCTGTAATATGGATCTGGCCTTCTCCAGCAGCTGCATGCACTGAGCCCTTTGGTGAAGGAGCAAGTTATGGTTCCCTTCAGGTCAGTGTAACTAGCTGTGTTAGGTGTTTTGCAATAGCACATCAACAAAAATGCTTTTCCTCCATGCTTGAGTAGCAGCTGTTTAATCTATAGTTTGTGTTTTTCAGCTAGTATTTAGTGAAGTCTGTTGTCTGGTTTTAGTTTTCCTTGAAGGCTTTTGTCCAAGTGCTCCTGCAGCTAGTACGATCATGTTGGCTTCTCTTCTATCTCTCGTTCCTTTGGCAAGGAGTTCTGCTCCAGCTCCATGAGAAGCAAGTCTCTGAGCCAAGGGCTGCTGACAAAAGCTCCATTTAAGTGAACTTCATGTATTTCTGGAGTTTTTATCACCTAGTTGCTGATCTCCTGTAGTTTCTCCAGCACCTTGGTGGTGATGTGGGCAGGAGGACTAGAGATAGGCCTCACCTTATTTTTAACAGTAAATAAACCATATTACCATACATATTATTGATATTTAACTTCCCCAAATGCATACATTTTAAAATTGCGGACTAATACTGACCTGAAATGCTTTATAGAGGTAGCCATATTTGCATTAAAAATATATAGCATCAATAGTACCGTAAAATATAGTATTAATATGTAACTAATTACACAAATAATATATAGTATTTATACATTCTGCACTCTGAACATCTGCATTTGATGCTTGACGTTATTTTACCTTCTCCAAGAACTTGTACCGTGGTTTTTTGTCCTAGTTGAGTTAAACAAGAAGCCTTCTCTTAGTATGTTTTGGAGGGAGGAGAATCATGCCATTTTGCTGCAGTTAGTTGTGTGTTTGCACAATGCCTTTATTACCAACATGACTATCCAGGTTTGATGCAACCCAGTTGTTTCATTGTTCTTTTCTCCACTTTTGATTTATTAGTGAAGTATTAGAGGCCTGACTTTGGGTTTGAGTTGTGGTTATTGAGCTAATAATAATCTAATAAGAATTGTATCAGCTGGGAGATACTTAAAAGAATGCCTAGGGGCTAAGGTGACATCTCAGGAACTTCCCTTGGAGTGGTGCTTGCTGTTTGTTTGCCAACAAAAAAATAGCTTATTTGGTCAAGACCTTGCCTCCTCTGAAGGATCCCCTTCTGGTGTTCCAAGCTGGCTTGAGTTTGTGCTCCAATTCCTCTTTCCATTAAAAATAAAATATCCCAGTGATTGTTTTCAGATTGTAGAGTTTTGAAAAGATGAGTTGTACCTAAAAGATAGTTTAGTGCAATATAATTGGGGAAAGACTAAACGACTCTGACCTCATTTCCTTCAGAACAATGAAAATTAGGAGTTTCACCTTTGATTAGGGCTGCTATTCCAGATGTAGTGTACACTTAATTAAGTGTAGTTTCCTTTTGCTTGTGGTATGTGCATCTGCTTTGTGTCCCCAATTCTTTCTAGTTTTACAGTTTTCCACATGTTTTCTTTCACCATTTCTGCTTTTTTTTCCCCCCAAAGCAGAGCTAGAAGGATTTAAATCACGTTAGCATGCAGCAGAGCAGCTCCCATTCAAACAATAAACGCCAGTTTAAAAAGCCTTTAGATCTTCTGTCACTTCATAAATATAAATGTATAAACCCATGATGCAGTTGTAGTGCCCACCTGCTAATTAAATCCAGATTTCCTCAAACTTGTCTTAAAATCTGCTTATTTGTTTCAACTCCACTCTCTGTTCAGCCTACATATGGCCCTTGTGAAACTAATTACGCTTATGGAGCAGCTGTTAAATTTAGTGCAACTAATTTTATCCAATATTTTACATTTTAATTGATTACCTGTGAAGAAATTAGCAAATTAACACTTATTGTGCAGGAACTGAATGGGCTTTTATGGCTACGTTTCAGGTTTTTTTTTTACAAGTGGACCAAGTGTTGATGGAATAAAGACATTTTCTTAGGATTTTTTAGATAGGAAAGTTATTGGTGAGCGTTGATTATCTGGTGTGAGAATTTAGGGATCCTGAGTGATGCCAAGCATCTGTGTGTTCTGTAACTGAGACATGAAAAGCAGATTGGAAAGTAATAGCTTTTCACAGAATTTTGGTAACATATGGGCTTATCTGGATCTAAGGACTCTTTGAAGATCTTTGAACTTGACTAAATGACTTAACCCTTGGCATGGTGGGTGGGAGTTTTGTGGGTGGGTTGGGGGGGAAGGGGCTCTGTGTGTTGGCAGTCTACTCTTCAGCTTGACTTTATTTTCTTCCAGTAGTTCTATAATTTGAACACTTTGGGACCTGCTTGAACATGAAGAATCAGGATTATTTTGATTTTTCAGCAGTAATAATATAGAGAATCTGTATTCCCTGCTTGATCTGTGGACTTTAGTTCTTGTTTCCTGATAAATTCTTGGCACAGATGACTTCTTGGTAGCTTCATTTCATAAAGTTTTGTCTTTTCCCATTCTGTGTTTATCACAAGCTCTTTTGATGGCAATTCATAGTAAGATACAGACATGTTCTGCAACTGAGTGGTGAAATGAGTATACTTTAATTTTCACTTTAGGAAATCATCTTCCACTCGCAGAGTCTGGTGCAGAGTTTGGATTTAATACAGAGTCATAGAGTGGTTTGGGTCAAAAGAGACCTTAAAAGTTGTCAAGTCCAACCATTAACTGGCACTTGCCAGGTCACCACTAAACCATGTCCCTCAGCACCACATCTCCACAACTTTTTAACGCTTCCAGGGATGGTGATTCCACCACTGTCCTGGGCAGCCTTGGGCCAGAACATTACAGCCCTTTTGGGGTGAAAAACAGTGTCTTTGTGCCAGACAAAAAATAAATCTAATATCCAGACTACTCTCTTTAGATACAAACTTCCTCTACCTGATGACTAAAGAGTGGATGGACCCTTTTAATTTATGATGATGTATAAGAAAAATCCATTTTTGAGACCAAAAATGTTCTTTAGTTGATAATACATGACTGAAGTGGTAACTTGATCTGTGGTGTTAGTGCTGAGAGGAGATCTTGCCTTGCAAGAGGTGCCATATGCTGAGTGAAACATTACACCAGGGCTCTGACCTCCAATGCCCAGCTGAGAGGCTCCACGGGAAGAGCAGGTACCCTAATCCCGGTACCCTGGGCAAATTCCAGCCTCCTGGACAACATTCTTCCTCAGTGTAACTTCGAGCTTTGCCTGAATCTAGTATTTTATTTGCTTATTCTGTTGTTGGGTTGTTGCCTTTTCAATTGAGTGATCTTCTGTATCTGATTTTGCTTTTAAAGCCTTTTGGAGTTTTGCACTCCAAGAGGTGCTAGATAAATTCTTTTTATACTCTCTTTAAAAATGCCTTTCCTCGCAGCTCTGTCAGTACTTAGTGAAGCTTTTCAGTGAGGTGCCAGCAGAGCTTTTATGAGGATGTACCTGGTAACAGAATCCAATGCAAACTTGACTTGTTTTCTTAAATATTCATTTTCTATAGCTACTTATGTACCATAGAAAAGGTGTATTGATCCATGATTTAGAAAACTTTAAAAAAAAAAAAAAATCTAAATGAAATTTAGTAAAAATGGACCCAGTACTGCAGATGTTGCCACACTAGGGCAGAGTTGATGGGGAGGAGAACCTCCCTTGACTATTAGTAGCAATGTATTTGATATGTAAGTAAAAGGACTTAGTAGCAGCTACAAATGCCTTTATTATTTGCCAGGCTAAAGTCATCAGAACTTAATGTTCAGGAGCAAAATGTCCTTTCTTTCCTTCTCCAGCAGCTCCAAAGATTACTGTGCTAATACCAGATTCCTTTCTTAATCCTAGAATCATTAAGTTTGGAAAAGACCTCCAAGATCATCAACTCCAGCCACTAACCTGGCGCTACATATATTTACCCGTTAATGTATGGTTTCATTTATTCTGCATTTTTCACAGCAGAAGCAGCACTTTTGATAAATTCTCAATGTTTTTAAAGCATTGAATTACTAAATGATATGTTTAAAATAGTTGGCCTAAGTGTTGCTGCTCTGGGTTTGTGTAGGTCCCGCTCGAGAGTTCGGCAGCGCTCCTACAGCCGCAGCAGCGAGAGATCTGCTCACAGGAGGACTCCCAGTGGCTCCCGGGAAAGGGAGAGAAGGAAAGGCAGGGAGAAGGACAAAGGGAAAGAGAAGGGCAGAGGAAAAGAGAAGGAGATCCATGGCCTGAAGCATGGGTAAGTGAAATAGCAGATAACATAACTGTAATAGAACCAGGGGACAACTTAGTGTTGTTTTGTAATTACGTAGGTTGTTTTTTTATAGTACATTGTATTTTATATAAACCAAATGGAAATGGTTTGAAATCTTTGGATAGTGTGATTCTGGAATGTGACAATATTTCAAACTAAATGATGGTTCAATTTGAAATTCTTTTCCCCTTTGATTTGCAAATATGCTAAATATCTTTCCTCAATTGATTAATATAAAGACTTTTCCACTATGTAATAACCACAACTTAAGGCTTAAATGAGTAATATTGGAAAGTATGAAGATTGTTTCCTACAAAAATGTTTGCCATTGTTCATCTGCATTCTGTGTTGTCAGAAGTTCCTGTTGGGCTTCATTTGTGCCTCAGCAAGGGCTTCTACTAAAACTTTATGGGTGGATGATGACATAAACACCTGCTCTCAACCTTACTTTTGCTTGAAATGACTTGGATTGTGGATGTTGTTCTTGTAGATTTCAGGAAAGGCAGTTTATCATTACCTCTGCTTGATAGATTTTGATCTCCTGCAGCCTTTACTGTGCTGCTGATCTTTTCCTTGTTTGTGATTGGTTTCCAAAAGGAAGACACTGCTGTAGTACTTCATGAACCTCCCTTTGGTGGATTTCCACGGGAATGCTAAATGGGAGTTTCTAGGTTAGCATCCTCCACCCTTCTTTGTGGAGGTGTCTTACAACTGCCTCCCTGGTTTTACGACTTTATTTCTTGTTCTGTGTCTCAGATATTATATAAATATTCAGGATTGAGAAGGAAGAAATATTTTACACTGATGGTGGTGAAACCCAGGCCCAGGTTGCCCAGACAAGTGGCAGATATCCCATCCCTGGAACCATTCCGGGTCAGGTTGTTCTGGAGTTCTGAGCAACCTGATCTAGTTGCAGATGTCCCTGCTGCTTGCAGAGGGTTGGACTAGATGACCTTGGAAGGTCCTTTCCCACCCAAACCATTCCATGATTCTACAAGATGCATTTTACCTGTTCACCTGAAGTTCAAATATGTTTTGGTACTTCTAGAAGTCTTGAGGAGGAGCCTTTGCCATTTAGCCAAAACGATGGCTTGCATTGAAGTAGAAAAGCAGGGAAAAGATCCACACTGAGCACAGACCATTTGGTGCATGAGAGATTTGCTGGTCTTTGTATAGAAGCACATCTTAAATGATGCTGGAGATAGAGCAGACTGCCTGGCTTCATGGCCTTTTATAACCCAGGTCGATAGGAGAGAGCTGAGGGAAGAACACAACCACTGCCCAGAGTCTTTTCTGGAAGCAAGCAATTTACCTTTATATTTTGATAACTTACAAAGCTGCTTATGCTAAATTTGAGAACCAAATGTCCTGTTTGGGTCATTTCCAAGGTGGTTAGGATGAAGAGTACAAATTGATAATAGAAACCTTTTATGACATCAGTTTGTTTTCCTTGGAACTCAGGTCCTGCCTGGGAGGATTTGTGCAGGGATTTCTTATTTGGAGCAATATTAGACTAGAAAACGAAATGTACCTAGGATGCTGTTGATCTAATCTATGCTTCATAAACTTTTTTCAGCGGGGAAACCTGTTTTCCAGTTTAATCAAATAGTAATCAAAGTATGTCTGTGGACCCGAGGACTTGCAAAGGTCAGACACTAAGGGAGTTCCTTCATTCTCAAATCCCACCTTTAGACCAGCAACTTTTGGATGCTGGTAATTTTCAGTTGTCAAAGCTTTCAAAAGGGAAGTGTTTGATAGTCCTGATTTCCTCAAATACATCATTAGACCATTACAGTATCTTCCCACTAAATTTTTTTATCTAATCAAAGCCTTACATTCATCTTTTATTTATGCTTTTTTAAATCCACTTGTTTTAAAACAACTTGTGTGCATGTTTTCGTTGACCTGCATGTGTGCTGCTGAATTTTGATGTTGAAAGTCTTGATTAGCTTAAAATCATGCAAGTTGTGGCATTCTGAGCCATGCTTTTCATAAGGATCATCGTTCATTCTGTAATTGGGAGGAGCAAAAATCTACTGAAAACTTGTTAGCTTTAAATAGCTTGTACAAGATTTATGGGTTTCACCCTAACTTTCTTAGCAGCAGAATTTTGGATTAGTTTTTCAAATGGTTTTGACAATTTTTAATGGAATAAATTAAGAGCAGCTTCTTGGTTGTTAGGAAAAAAGCAATGTTGTGCCATTAATCAAACCCAACCACCATTTAACTTCTGATACTTAATAAGGTTATTGATACATTTGGGTATTATCAGTTTTACAGCTTCTTAACTACTTTGACAGATTTTCCAGAGCCGAGGAATATATATTTCAAGTAAGCCTTCACTTTTCCTTTTAATTCCATAGAATCATGGAATAGTTTAGGTTGGAAGGGTCCCTTTAGAGGTCATCTGTCAGCAGGGACATCTCCAACTAGAGCAGGTTGCTCAGAGGCACAACCAACCTGACCTGGAATGGTTCCAGGGATGGGACATCTCCCACCTCTCTGGGCAACCTGGGCCCAGAGTCTCATCACACTCAGGGTAAACATTTCTTCCTTCTCTGTAGTCTAAATCTCCCTCTTTGAGTTTCAAGCCTTCACCCTTTGGAGTTAGGCCTTCAGGGATTTGCTGAGGTCTGTCTTTCTCTAGAGGACCTTTACTATTGAGCTTTACCCCAAGCAGAGTTGTGTTAGCAGTGCTCAGCCCTGGCATTGTCCCAGCAGGTTCTAGGGGCTGCTTCATGGGTGAGATATGCCTGTTGATGAGCTTGGCAGAAGACATTCTAAGTAAATTGGGAATACTGGACTTCTCAGAGTTTGACAGCAGTCCGACACTCCTGGAGCTTGCTATAGTTGTGTTTATTCCTTACCTCTCTCCCTGCTCTGCAGTAGGAAGTGATTTATGGTAATTTTCTCCTATTTGCATATAGGTTATAGAGTTCTGTGGTGCAAAGCATACTCAGAACTCCTTTTAAGTGTCTGCTCAGATCAAAGGAGGTCTGTGTGATAGCTGTTGTCTGACACCAAGCTGTGTGGTGTTGTTTTCATTAAACATTTATCACCCTTCCAATGTGACAGCAGGCAACTCTCTGCTTGGGTAACATGTTTTCATGCAAAATTTATTGAAAAAGAGGAGATGTTGTAAAGAGATCTTGTTGCCTTTCACCAGTGGCGAAGGGTAAATGTTTGATTGGGAGGGAAGGTACTTCCAGCAGAGTTTGGTTGGGCATTACACTGAAGAACTGGGCGGGGAAAAAGTAGCTTTGAATTAATAAATATATCTTCAAATTGTTTATTCTGAGAAACTTTGCTTTGTTAGCTCACTTCTTTCATTTGGATTCTACTTAGGTTTGGCAACAGTTTATCATGGTCCCAAAATGAAGTTAGTGTTTGTCAATGAAGTGTTGATTTTAACAGGACTAAGACTCTAAATTTTTACTGGCTCCATGCATTTCAACATGAACTCTTATATTTAAGACCATTTGCTGAGGAAGATAGAAATTATTAGAGTAATCTTTGCAGTGGTGACATGGTTTAGTGGCACAGAGGTGTTGGGTCAACAGTTGGACCTGATGATCTTAAAGGTCTTCTCCAATTTAAAGGATTCTTTTATTTTAAGATACTGTAACTTATAACAGACTACTCTAGAGCATGATTGATTATTCATACTCAAAGAATATTTCCTTCTTCCAGTGATGGGTTTTTTCCAGGCATTTCTACTGTGAACTAAACTACTTTTAGCCTGAAAGAAGAGGGTTTGCCCTTCCCCTGAGTTAGGGAAAAAGGGGAAAATCTTGGCTTCTTTGAGTTTTATACCAGAGTAGGACATACCAGTTATGATGTATTGGAGACATCAGACTTTTTTAGCAGAGCTTACTGTGACAGGACAAGGGGTGATGGTTTGAAACTAAAAGAGGAGATGTAGACTGGAGAGGAGGAAGCAATGTTTCACTCTGAGGGTGGTGAGAGCCTGTCCCAGGTTGCCCAGAGATGTGGTAGATGTCCCATCCCTGGAACCATTCCAGGCCAGGTGGTTTGGGGCTGTGAGCAACCTGCTCTAGTTGCACATGTCACTGTTGACTCCCTAAAAGAGAATTATGCCAACAGGGGGGAAAGAGCAACAAAGGAGGTGGATCTGCTACTGTTAATATCACTCCCAAGTGCTTTATAACTTGAATCTAGAGCCTGAATAGTGTTGGTGATACTGCACCAAGCTTTCCTAAACTTTTTTTTTTGAGATAAAGAGCCCAAAACCTTCTATGTCAGTTTAAGGTTACAGGAGAAGCTGTGGAAGAAACTATCTTTCTTTTAGACCAACTAGTGTAAGCAGGAAAAAATAATCATGCACTTAAGGACCTGAAACCTTCATCAGGTCCAGCACACACTCAGCAATCATCAAGCTTCAATTCGGGTTGGGAGCAATTCCTGAGGGTGCAGCATGTTTCTGTTAATCAGTTGGACAATAAGGAGGACAAGTAGCTTATCACTTGCCATCCTGTCCATGGTGACAGAGAGGTGGCTCTCAAAATCTGTCAAATGTTGGTGTTTATCTGATCCAATTATGCACATGCTGCTTCCAGAGCATAATCTCTGTAGTTGTTGGCCTAAGGTATTTGTGTTCAATCATCTCTATTCACTCCCAAATGGGATTTTGTCACACTGAGACTGATTTTGTCACTCTAAACCCTTCTCTTTAAAATCCTACATGACAAAATATATTTATCAAGTAGCAGAAATGTGCAAATATCAATTGATGTCCAGGCTGCTACAACACTCTGTGCACTGCTCTTGGTCTCTAGTTCTTGAGTTATTTATAATTATTTGGATTGTCTTTAGAACTTCTTTGAAAGAGAATAATATAGTGACAATCCATGCTGTTTATTTAGCAGTTTAAGAGTTCAAAATTAAAAGTAGCATAGTTCTTTGGCAAGTCTTGATTGAAATGATAATAAGGATGTGCTTCTGGGCTGAAAGCTTGCATGTCATGTTTCAGCCTTGGTCATATTTTTTTGTGTTGAGTTGTAAGCACCTATTTGAGGATGCTTATAATAAAATGATGACAGACTCTTATCTACTATGGACTAGGGAGTGTCACTAGGGAAAATGCCTTAGCTTAGGAGTGGTAGACTGTGAAACAGGACTGAGTAGAAAAATGGTAGAACTTCTTTAAGATCTGTTTAAAATTAAAGAACGCATTTTGGATGCTGAAAGCAAACTACTTCAGTTCTGTGTTGGAAGGTGGTTTGAGTACTTAAGAGTTTTCTTTGTAGTAAGAGGGGAAAAATCTTTCCTTAATCCAAGTGGTTTTATTTTCAGTGTCTGGACTAAATTATGAGGACAGCTACAGCCATGCTGCTGAGAAGCTGTTGTAATGCTGTTATGATACAGTTTTAAGATGCCTGATAGTGCTTATTAGTTGCAGTGATTTTATTTTGGTGGCTTCTTGAATAGAGGATAATAAGCTTCTAAAATTTCATAGAAGCTAAGCCTCTTGTGCAGGTTTGTGGTTTTGCAGTTCTGCATAGCAAAGTGCTCATGGAGTGATGCCTGCTGATGATAAACACCTTGCATTGGTGCAGGCAGAATCCAAATAGCGCAAAATGGTAAGGGTTGGAAGGAACCTCTGGGGATCATCTAGTCCAACCTCCCTGCTAAAGCAGGGTCACCCACAGCAGCTTGCCCAGGATCACCTCCAGCTGGGGCTGGAATCTCTCCAGAGAAGGAGACTCTACAACCTCTCTGGGCAGCCTGGGCCAGGGTTCTGGCACCCTCACAGCAAACAAGTTTCTCCTCCTGTTCAGATGGAACCTCCTGGGTTCCAGTTTGTGCCCAGTGCCCATTGCCCCTTGGCCAGTCCCTGGGCACCACTAAGCAGAGTCTGGCCCCAGCCTCTTGCCCCCTGTACCCTTTAGCTCTTGCTCAGCCTTGAACAGGTCCCCTCTGGCACTGCTCTTCTCCAGGCTAAGCATCCCCAGGGCTCTCAGCCTTTCCTCCTGCCAGAGATGCTCCAGTGCCCTCAGCATCTTGGAAGCCTCTGCTGGACTCTCCAGGAATTCCTTGACTCTCTTGAACTGGGGAGCCCAGAACTGTTCCCAATACTCAGTACATAATGAAGTCCCTCTGCATTCCTGGTGGCTCTTTGAGGTGTGCTGGGTGCAGGTTAGGTTTATTAACTTGCCCTTTCAAAATTCTTATTTTCTGATGAAGGAATTGGGTAGTTTGGACTCCAGATGCTCAAGAGACAGACTGATAAGAGGATGCAGGATGCCAATAGTACAGATGAGCATTTAAAGGGTGCTAGATAAATGAGTTTAATAGTTTAGCTGCTAAAAAATATTCAGGTGTTGGAAACTAGAAGCAGCTGAAAGGCCAAATGAGGACAACTTCTACAGTAAGTCAGCCAAAGGATAAATGGGAAACAGAGTAAATTTCCCCTTGCAAAGGACTGAGATGTCCATATGCCCAGAGCAGCTCCAGGGTCACTTGCCTTTGACCTAGATTTGTTGCTATTGTTGTCTGAGCTGTGTAGGCCTTGTTTTTTCTTTTTATTTGCTAAAATAAAAAAATCCCCTTTTCAGACTAAGAAGAGTGGCCATTGACTTAATGGGCTGTGACATTGAGACAGCAGCATATGGTAGGATTGCTTTTCCTTTGGCCACCAGGCAGCTGTGAAAACCCAGGGTGGAGAGACGTGTGGAGCACAACTGTGCAGAAGAGGTCAGAGAACCACCCAGTCTAGAAAGCAAATTCTTTTTTACCCTCAAGAGTAACCATTTCATTTTCCTTCACTAAGTACTAAGTCAGTTTTGTGTTCAAGTTCCGCAGCTGAGACTGCCAGAGATGGTTGTTAAATTAGCTTCCCTGCTAAATTCATGTACTGTGAGGGAATTATTTTCCCCCATATTTACAGAAATAGGTTTTGGAATGCATTTGAAGGCAGTATCTTCAAAGACACACATTCTTTTTAAGCTGTTTAAAACGTCTCAGAAACTCTCCAGTCCTTTAAAACTGCCAGCCACCATGATTGTCCTTTTTATAACTATATAATTTGCATTAGCTTGGCTTTTTAAATGGAATAATTCCTTAAATACAAAATATTCCTTCTGGAAGAGTGTTTCCTTTGCCCCCAACATCCAAACACACACACACTCTGAATCTAAAGATCTAGTAGTTGGGGTTCTTTTTTTCCAGCAGGACACCTTGCACTTTGAGAGCAGCTGACTAGTGTTTTAATGGCCTCTCTTAATCTGTGTGTGAGGAATCCACACTGAATGATAGGGAGCTGTGCAAATCCAGTTAGTGTGAGCTGTAATCTCTTTACTGGCTTTAAGTAGTTAGAGTGGCATTCAGACACCCTGCAGATACTGAACTGCAGAGATACAGTAATCACCTAAGCATGGACCCAGCCTCTTGCTGTCATGGAACTAAAGCAGAGGAGTCCTCAGCAAGAATTTAGGTGAAAAAAAGCAGAACAAACACAACAAAGTGCCTCCTCTGAGCAAGCAAACAAGAGGCAAGTGAAAATAAATCTAAAAGACATGCTATTGGAAAGGAAAATTTTATTTCACATGGAAAATATTAAACTCTTTCACCTTGGGCTTTTTTGGGTAAAGAATGTGTTTTCTGGAATGGAACTTGCCTGCTGTGGACATTATAATGCATTTATTTCTTTTGATTAGGAAGGGAAGGAGGAAAATAGAATCATTAATGTTGGAAAAGATCTTTTAAGATCATTGGGTCCAGCCTTAACTAACACTGCCAGGTCACCACTATACCATGTCCCTCAGCACCACATCTGCATGGCTTTTCAACCCCTCCAGGGATGGTGACTCCACCACTGCCCCAGGCAGCCTGGGCCAGGGGTTGACAACCCTTCTGGGGAAGAAATTGTTCCTCATGTCCAACCTCAACCTCCCCTGGTGCAACTTGAGGTACCTCACTCCAAGCTCCTTTTAGGGAGTTAGTGAGAAGGTCTCCCCTGAGCTTCCTCTTCTCCAGGCTAACCAACCCCAGTTCCCTCAGCTGCTCCTCACAACACTTGTGCTCTAGATGTTTGTTTGAAGAAAGTATTTCTTATACCAATGTAATTCTGGACCTTTCTGCTCTTCCTCAGCAGTAGTAGTCATCCCTTCTCTGTCCTTTCTCCTCTAGTGTCTCCACGCTGGGTGTGTAGACATTGGGAAATCTGTTTGATCTTTCAAACTCTAGAAGTTTTAGCCACTATTACTGGGTAAAATAGAGGAAAACCTGAAACTACTGATGAATCTCTATAGATAAATGAATGGTGTAATTGTATAGTGTAGTTTTTAGTTCAAGGCAGAGCTTGTGGCCCAGCAGCTTTAAAGGTCTATGGAGGACAAGGCCAGCAAAAGCAGAGTGACTCTCATGGTAGAAATGGGAAGACTCAAAGGAAGCATGTGTTAGATGTCCTGGATTCTGCTTCCAGCTGCTGAAGTTCTTGTCTTACAAGGGCTATTTAATGGTGAATTATGTTGGGAATGATTTTTTTTTCCTGGCCTGAAATGGAAAAAGCAAGCTCAGGCCATTCTCTCCAAATGGATTAAGGAATTGATCAGGAAGGGCTGACTTTGCTGCTGGGATCAGAATCTTTTCAGGCTGCTTAATGGGATCAGGCTGTGTCAAAGAGGGAGAAGGTTTTATTCCCATTGATTCATGTCAGGTGTAAAGAGATGCACACAATGGATTTATAGGAGAGTGTTTAGCAGAGTGTGGTGGGGAATGCTTCCTAGATAACAATATTTATCCTATGGATCATCCAATGGCTGAGGAAGACATGGAGCAGATAGGACTTAGATGACCATGAAAAGTCCCTTCCAACTCAAACCAGTCTGTGATTCTGATCTATGAATAGAATGGATTTATCCTGAGAGCTGGGAGTGGCTGTGGCCTGGCTCAGCACTGGTGCAGCCCTGGCTACCATTCCTTGCTTTGTACTGACCTCCACTAACCTTTCAGTGTCAGATCTTTTCTCAGATGGGTTGTCAATGTGTAAGTGACTTCTGAACTGGGGCTCTGTGTGGGCTGCCAGGTGTGCTGAGGTGCCTGGGGAAGGAAACCAGGCAGCACCAGCAAGCCTTGAACCCACAGGATGAAAGCCTAAACTCCCTGGGTGAGCAGGAGCTGTGCCATTGCCTGTGGGGAGCAGGGGGCTTCACCCCTCTTTGTGGAGGGGGTCCTTGTGTGCTTTGGGGTCTTGGCCATGAACAGTCCTGTTACAATGGATATTGGTTGCTTGCTCTCTCTCCTGGTCTGCAAGTTTCAATCCAGGTTACACCTGACTTGGATAAATGATCCTTTCAGCTCTGTGATCACATAACCTGTTAATAAAAGCATATTGTCAGGGAATACTACTCCTTTGGTTACAAAATCACATCCAAAGATCAATAATATGTAGAGAAATACTTTTTTCCCCTGTCAGTGTAGAACAGACACTTGGTGAACATATGATCTGATTAGAGCGTGGTACTTTTCACACATGATCCCAGTGATCCTTCTTTCTGCCAGCAGAAATCAAGGGTTTAGTTTTATATGCAGCATCATGGTTGCTTTTTTTTTCCCCCTGGTCTGCCTTTTTAATCTAGGGCTGTGTTTATGTAATGCAATAGAAATGTTGCTAACATGATTAGACTTTTCTATCTTATTAGCTCAAATACTGAGCACAATAAAATGGAAAACTGTTTAAATGTTATGTGTAAGTGCTTGAGATAAGAGTTCTTGTAAATGAAATGTGATTACACTTGTGTAATAGATCTTCTCTGTCTGTTAGGACTTTGTTTAGCTATGTAATTCTATTGGGATTGCCCTTTCAAAGTTTGATTATTTCTTCTTCAAATAGCTATGTATAATAGTGTTACAGACACATCAACAATAAACAGGGATCTATTGGAAACTCAGTGCTTCCTGTCTGAGAGAGGAAAAGCAGTGGGGAGAGAGTTCTCTTTGTGCTGACCAATTTGAATTCAAGCTAATTCCCTAACATCACCTTGAATTTCCATCTGTGTATCCCTGATGTTCTTAAGGCTTTTGCATTTACCTAATGCTCTGGAGCTGTTTTCCCTTGGCCTGCATGGAGAAGTGTGACTATCTGAGAACTGGAGATGATATGAATAACAATTGTTTGCTGATCTTCCCCCTGTATCTCCCTGGATAACCTGCAGTCTGCAAAGGCTGAGGAAGTGGCAGATAGCTTTTGTCATCTCTTATCCAGGCTGTACACTTGTAAGGAAGAGCAGGGATAATCGCCTAAATCTAATTAGGGGTTAAAAGAGGCCATGACTGTGATGTGGCAGGGAGACACCTTACTGTAGCAATCCTGTTTGCAGGAGAAAAATAAGGTTGTCATATTGATTATTCAAATGAGCTTCTGTTGGCCATGGCTCAATGGCTATATCACAGCTGAAGCACTCCAAGGTCCCAGCTTTGCAGGGAGGACCTCTGCTTTTGGCATATATTATCTGCTGCCTTGTTTGCTAATTGGGAGGGCTTTAAAACTCAGACTGAGTGAGTTTTGTTGTGAGAATGAAGGGTTTAAGTGACCGTCAGTTGATATTTGTGATTGCTAAAAGCTATTCAATGATGGCAAATGAATTTTGCTTTAGATCTTTCCTGGAGAAATCAGTGCTGGAGTTCACAGGTCTTGGAGGATTGTGTTTGTGCACTAATGGTTGTTTAGTTCCAAGTCAAATGGAGCTAAAGAGTAAAGTAATTGCACATTCAAGAGAGATTGAATTTCATTGGCTATGACTTTGGGGTCTATATTCTAATTTAGAAGGAAAAAACTCCTACCTGGAGCTGAGCTATTAGAGTATTCTGAGATATTTCTCCACACTTGACTTTGTGTCATTCAACAGTCACATCCACAGACAGCCTGAAGTACAAGGGTACTCTAGAGAGTGCTAATTTCAGCCTTCTTCCTTCCTGTAGTCCTGCTGAATGATGTGCGTGCCATCCAGAGAATGGGCAAAAGAAAAGCCTTTCAGAAAACTGACTTTTTTGGTTGGCTGTTTTTTTCAGTACACCAAGAAAGGTATGCTAGGCTGTGCCCTTTGTACAAAACCTGAGCATTTTACAGGTATTTTTTCCATTGGTTTGTGCACCTCCTGTTATTACAGATGTGCAAGAATAGAGAGTCCATCTGAAATCCTAGATATCAGCAGAGCTGGCAAATTTTTTCCGTGGTTGGAGCTATTTCAACCAGAGCTTGAACATTTTTGTTGATTTTTTGCTGTATTTTTTTCTGTTGCTGGTTAAGAAAATTCATGTAGCTGTTAATGTGACACTAACTAAACTATTCCCCCCCCCCCCCCCCCCCCCCCCCCCC
>VWZO01013807.1:502575-538862 GCA_013396975.1 Bucco capensis | reverse complement strand
GTTGAATGTTAGGTACAAGGTTTTCAGCTTTATTATTCTATTTCTTCAATTGGTTATTCCAGTTCCTTCCATTATCTGCTGTTGATGCTGGTGTAACAGTTACCCATCCAGATGCCACCCTTGCAGACTGACCTTGTTGCCTGAAAGCCACAATGACCAGAGGAAAAATATATAGAGAGATATAAATGTTATATGTTTTTTGCTTGCATTATTAGAGAAGCATCCTGACCTGCTTTGAATGCCAAAAATTATGCTCCCATGGTCACATAACTTTCCAGCAAGACAGTAAAAGGCCACTTAGTCCTGACTATTGCTACATGGATGGGTTTGCTTGGATAGTTCAGTTTCTGGGGGCACTGGAATTTTATGTATTGTGATTATAACTTTCAGCCAAAATAGAAAATGTAGGAAAAGAGCCAATATTCTAGTTTTTTTGCTGCAATATCAATATATAGATCAGTTCCTCAGTCTGTAAAGTCCTTCTGTATCCTGAATTTGGTATGTTATTTTCTCAAGTGTGGCTTTAATCTCTTTCAGAGCACAGTTACTCCAAAGTTATCTATCATGGGCTTCTAAGAGTAGTTCACAAAGTAGTCATGTTATTTAACCTCAGTAAGACTGTCTGGAATACATCACTTAGAGTGAAATAAGCCAAAATACAGTATTGTGATGAAGTAGACAAAAATCGTTAGAGAAGAATATCCTAGAGAGGCAAGATGTTCTGGTTGCTCACTCTGGTGTCTGCTGCTCCTTGGGATGACTATCAAAGCTTAATTCACACACAAGGGCTACTACCTCTGGTGTGGTGGAGGCTACTACCCTGACCTCTCTGCTTTACTTGGCTGGAAAAAGCCACATTTTCATGTAAACCAGCAGCACTTTTGGTTTGTCTTAGCACATCAGTCTGTAATGGTTCAGGAGGTGCTTCATGAGCAGGCAGCTAGGAGAGGATGGAGTAGTTTAGGAGATAGAAACTAAATTTCTGAGGTCAAGGAGCTCTGCTCTTATTAGGAAAAGGGAAATTTTTACCTTGTATAAGGATGCAAACCTGAGCTTGTCTGTCTCTTAACCAGATTTTAAACATGTGGACTACTCTCCTAGCAGGCCCTATACTTCCTTAGGGAGAGCAATTCAGGCCAGATGAAAGGACCTAACGGAATTAAAGTGACAAAATCAAACTGCAGGGACACAAAGAGGAACAGTGAGAAAGCATTTCCAGATTGGGTTTTTACACCTCCCAACAGCAGTGCCTAAAAAAGCCTGAGGTTTTGGTGTGCTAAAATTAGATCAAGTGGCACTTTGTGGCTCTCAGCTGAACTTGACTGAGGTTGCCGAAGTGCTGCTCACATCTTCAGTGATGATAGAAAGGTGAAACTACCTGTTCGTAGTCTTCAGCCTTAAAATGTGTGTATCCTGGGACTGCTGGGTCGTTCTGGGCCGAGCTGTAGGAATGGATCAGATCAGTTGTGGATGCTAGGGACAAATCCCTGCCTTTGCTGACTGAGTTGCTCTGCTTTTTATTCTGAATAACTGCTTTACAGAAGGAAAGGTGAGGTTTAGTTGAGTTTTGGTTGGATTTTTTTAAGAGATGTTTTTAAGCATTGTGCTGCTGCTGGCTAGAGGCAGGAAATGCATCCCAAATTTCTCCCTGTGTTTTTTGGGGACCATATTAGTCTTACCGAAAGCCAAGCCCTGCTCTTTGAAATCCATCTGTTCACCTGCTGTTAATTTTGTTTTCCAGGTGCAACATCTTTTGCTCTTTCAAGATCCTTCCAAAGTGTGGGAACTTGTAATTCATTTTGATTTGATATTCATTCTTTCTGGGAAGCAGCAAAAAGATGAGGTTCTAATGCTATCTAAATTCAGGCATATAGTTATGGGTTTGTTACAAGTATTTTGTAATGTATGCAAACAGCATAAGCAGTGATGGAGCCCTGAGTTTGAGGAGAAATGATAGATGCTGATTAAAATAAAATATCACTAAAATGTGTCTCCAGTTAGGTATTGGCAATGTGTGTAGGGGGCATTGGTTGTGGGGAACAGATAAGCTGAACTTAGGTGTGGATAACATCAATATGTTATATAGTAAGATAAATATTGACATTATTTAATGTCAGTTAAGATATTAAATATAGATGTTAGTGTTATCCTGTGAGTTGAGATCTGTAGGGATAGAAAAAAAGATAAAAGCTTGGGTGATTTGTTTCTGAAGTTAGGGCAGAAGATTGAAATTGTCCCTGTGGAATAATCAGTACTAGACCCTGTGGATTTGTACAATCCAACCTCAACACACAGCTAGGGTCTTACAATAGGAATTTTGAGCAAGGAGCAAAAGCCTGAAGTGGTTTGGTTTGGGTTTTTTTTTCCATGGGGTGTGTGCCAGCAAATAAGTTTTAAATACTTTATACATTTCTATCAGCTTTTATTCTTTTGGGATGAATGCATAGCACAGAATCTGTAAAAAAAAATATATATGTATAGACAGCTGATACAAATTCAGGATTAGTTTGTTTGCTAGGCAGAGTGCCTCTAACTGGTAACTTCATTTCTGTGGAACACTGAAGGAGGAATTGGTTATTGTTTCCCTAAGCACAATTTTCCCAAGTACTTACTATTTTTCTTCAGACAGTTTGTGATGAATTCAGACAAAGCTGAATCCACTCAGATCAACCTCATTTCAGGGTGTTCTTCACCTATTGACAAAACCTCATTACAGAACCTGTTTAAAGTCAGAGAGAGTTTCAAAACCAAACCAGGCTGGAGGTTTCCTCCTGAGTGCTTTTTATTATCATCAACAGCCTGAGAGCCTGAAGGAATAGAGGAAGTGAATGGCCACCAATGGACCCAAATATCTCTTTTGGCCTAGCAGCAAGTGCCTGCAGATAAATGCCCATAAAGGGATTTCTTTCTTAAGCCCCATGGATATTTTATTTTTTTCTTTTCTTCTTTTTGCAACTTTTTGTGTGAGTTTAGAAATGAAAACCATTCATCTAGTGCCCCAAAGAAGGGCCTTAGTGAATGGAATAACAGTGTAATGTACCATTGAAGGCAGGATTGAAAGTGATTATCTTGTTAACTCTTGACAGTTAGCTCCAGCTTGAAACAGAACTGGCAGGCTGGATTTGCAAATGAATTAGAGCTTTTTCATTTGCTGCCAGCATCATCTTTTTATATTCTGATATGACAGATGCTGTGTTCCCTGCTTTTTGTTTCTCTCTGGGTTTTTATACTTGCAAATAAAACACAAAAGGTGATAGTCATTTTATTTGCATCTTTTCTCCAGGAGTTTTAGTCTTTGTCTGGAAGTTTTTAATCTTATAGTTTGGTGGGTTTTTTATTCAGAAATTTGTTTCAGAATAGCATTGTTCCCAGAGAATAAAACTTCATTAGGTTAAGTACAGTAGTAATTGGGTGAAAGAGGAGGATTTGGAAGCTTTCAGAAAGTGGGGAATTGATTGTTCTCAGATTGTTTTAGCTCTTAGAACACTGACATTTCCTCACTGTCTCATACTTTGAGTTTACTCAGCTGCACTCAACTCATATGAAACACCTTAAATCCCTCTCTCTTAGCAGTATGCTAATAGCAATACATCTGTAATTAGTTCCAGCCTTAAACTGTGTTGATATTCTGCAGCCATCCAAACCCAGATGGGAAGGTGTTAGGTATGATAATTATTGGGCACTCTTGCTATGTTCCTCATTAACCTGGAACACTCTTGACTAGTCCAGAGAGTTTTTACTCTAGTTTGGCTTACCAACATGAAAACTTGCTCTGCTGCTGTGAATACTCTGTGCATTTACACTGCTGAGCTCTGACAAAAGCTACTTTTGTCATCTCTTTTGTACTGTGAGGCTAATTAGCAACACTTCCTACTGCCACTAGTGTCCAGCGTGGAAATGTTTTCCTACACTTTCACATACAGGATGGGTTTGAATTGAATAGCTACTAAATATTATAGAAAAGGTAAAACAGGCTAAAGATGTCTAATATATTTAAGACTACCAAATAATCTGGTTAACAGAGTGTGACATTCTAAAGCCTGGAGCTTAATTGCTGATTTTCCTTCTGTTGATTAACAAGGTTTTGCTCCTTGCAAAGGGAACCTCATGCACAGAACAGGAGGACAAAACCTAGGGGATAAAAAAAACAACAAAAAACCCCACTCCCCACCTGAGGAAGGGTTTGGTAATTGATGGGAGTTCCATAGCTGACCTGAAGCCTTGGTAAAACAGGATTGGGAGCTTTTGGGGTAGTTATTTTTGACTCTCATTTATCTGAGAAATGCTTACAGACTTTTTTGGTAGGGTCTATTTAAAAATATTGATTCTATCAATGCTGTATTTTGTCGTTTCTTCTCCCTCTCTATTTAGTTTCAGTATTTATTTTACTCTGATTCAGGGTTATATATATAGTTTTTATCCCCTCTTGAATATGTGCTCAGGTCTCTTGGCTACTGATTTTTCTTCTCACTAGGATAACAAATTAAAGAAATTGCTTCACCTTGTGTCCAGCCTAAAGTCTCTGGTTTGAGTGTGATTCAATTTAACTTGCATTATATTCTAGTGAGGCCTTCAGCAGTATCCTGTGTGTTTCTGTAGGGGGGTGACTTCTGCTTTTCTTACTGGCTTTAAGTGAGCTTCATGTGATCTTCTTGAGTCTTTGTTACATTTAAACTTATGAGTAATTGGTCAAACTTCTTCCTGTTTTCTCCCAAGTGCAAGAAATGATTTGGATGCTTGGGCTAAGGGAGCTACTGAGAACCACGCTTTACATTTCAGGATCCATTCTAGATCCTTTGAATCTGATGTTAAGTAAGAGCAAAACAAAATTCCATGCTGCTTGAAAAATGGCATGGATGCTTTCTCTGGCAGTTAGGATTCCCTAACCATTCATTCTTTTTGATATTGGTATTGCACTGTGAAATTATTGCCACTCTCTTATTTTGTAGTCATTTTATTGATTGTGGAGGTCTCCAATAATGTCAGAAAACAGAGTTTAGATACAAGGAGCCACAATTCTTAAAGCCATGACAGCTGTCAAGGGATTCTCTCTGGGATACAGGGAGTGTTGAGAGTCTGTGTGTATCTTATTTTATAGATTTCATATATTTTTGTTCTATTTTGTTTTCCTGACAAAGGAACTATCCCTACTAAGTTAACACCACCTCAGTGAGTTACCTACCCTATGGTTTTAAGTAACCCAAATACTGGATGCACTTGTTTAACCAAATTCCTGCCTTGTTATTCCAGGTTCCTCGTGATGATGATTCCCATCTAGTTCAGCTGCATGTTTTTTTTCCCCTTGCCATTACCAAAAGCTAACCTTTGGATTAGCCTGAGTATTCCACTTACTGCTTTTAATCTGGGATTTAAAAATACATCCCGTGTTTTCCAGCACAATTCCATGGCTCTAGTGAGGAAACAATTCCAGAGCTGCTTGGATGGGGAAAAAACAAACAAACTCAAGAGTAAACCCGAATTTGCTAGCGAACCAAACAATTAAATGTGGTGCATTGGAGATAGTTTGAAAGGCAGATATAGGTATCTTGTTGGGAACTGTGGTGTAAATTTTGAGTAAAGCATTATTAATTGATGATATAAAATGAATTTAACTTTGTGATGTTCTTTGATAGGAGAATTATAACATTGGATGTGCACAAAACTGCGCTTGCCTCTGATTTGTGAGGTACTGATGAAGATACTCTGTAGATATCTGAGGGTGTTAGATGGAGTTGTATCAACAGGTCTGGGTGTGCACAGCACAATATTTGAAATATAATAGTGACAGGAGTCTTATTTGTAGTGTTTGCTAAAGGAGAAAATATAGAATTTGCTAAAGGAGAAACTAGCATTATAATTATAAAGATAGAAAGATAAAACTTGGCTGTGGCTTCTCTGGTTGTCATCACTGCTGGCTGCCCAGCAGCCTGGGGCTGGGAATAGGCTTTCATTGGAAGTGACAAGTGCCCCAAGGTGTATTTAGGAGAACCTCCAGCTTGTCCTGGTTGCTTTGCTAAGCTGCATTTCCTGCCTGGTGTTCCCTTCATGTTCCAGCCTGTGCTGCCTCAACTACAAATTGGATCACCAGCCAGTGACACTTCTTCAATATTATTACATTAAACCAAGTGGATTTTGATTGATAACCTAATATTCAACTAATGCAAAACATCAATCATGGCAAGTATATTAATTATTTAATATTGCAGCCTAATTCAGGAATCAATGCGCTGCAGGAGGGGAAGGGAAACCTCACTGTTCCCAGAAGACTGCAGACAGGGAATGAAGCAACCCAAAGCCCAAGCCTGCTGTACTCCTGTGTGGTAGCTCGATACAGATCTTTATTCATTTGCCAATAATCTCTTCCCATTTTCCACTTCAGGACCTTTCTTATCAGTTTTGAGGCCTCTAATTGAATTAAGGCTGCTTTCAGCACGGGGAGAAGGGAGCTGCACCAGTATTGATGAAGTCATGACAGGGACAACAGAGGAGGCAGAGAACTAAAAGGGCAGGGGTAGAGCCTTAGCTGGCAGCTCCTGCAGCCTGCTTCCAAAGTCATTCCATTCTTAAGCTGTTTAGTGCCTCAAGTGTGGGAGTAAATTTCTGTTTAAATACTGTATGGACATATTTTAATAATAATAAATTCTTGTTTCAAAATACAAAATATTGGTATAAAGACAATGGTTTGGGTTTTTTTTCCCCTTCTTTGTTCTTTATTTACCCATGTAAAGGCTGTAAATGGAACCAGGAAAGTCTGATGGATGGGAACTGGGGTTGGCTAGTCTGGAGAAGAGGAGGTTCAGGGGAGACCTTCTTGATGTCAATAACCCCCTGAAAGGAGGTTGGAGCAAGGTGAGAGTTTGTCTCTTCTCCCAGGGAACAACTGATAGGACAAGAGGAAACAGCCTCAAGTTGTGCCAGGGGAAGTTTAGGTTGGATATTAGGAACAATTTCTTCCCTGAAAGGGTTGCCCATGCCTGGCCTGGGCTGCCCAGGGCAGTGGTGGAGTCACCATCCCTGGAGGGGCTGCAAAGCCATGGAGATGTGGTGCTGAGGGACATGGTGATCTGGCAGTGTTAGGTTAACAGTTGGACTTCTCATCACAGTTGATTCTATGACCTGGAGTCAGTGGAATCAGATCCCAGCCTCCTTGTTTAGTGCCTTAGGATTTGAGGACTTTGTAATTAGTTTTGCTTCAGTTTTTATAGAAGTAGATAATTGTTTAGGTTGGAAAACCCCTTTAAGATCATCAAATCCAAGTTTTCTTTCAGGTTATTTTTTTTTGTACATAGCAGCATGTGAGAAGGCTTAATTTTTCTCTCTAAATTCTTCTTGTTCAGATTTCTTTTCCTTTGATAGCTTGGTCCGGTTTTTTTTCCAGCTGGCTCTGTGACATTACTTCTCATTTGTGTCTGTAAATCCGTGGGTTTTTTTCAGTCAAACAAAGTTTTCCCTATTGCTGCTGCACCTTAGTTAATCTCTAGTTCAGTTCATCACCTTCTAAATACTCACAGAATTGTATTAGGGAGGTAGTGGCAAAGCAGAACCACAAACCACTGCCTGTGGAGCTGATAAATAGCATCATGCACTGTCTTGTTTGATTATTTTTCCACTGTGACTAGTGGAGGATAATTGTATTGAAAATGTTATGTTTGAAAGGATTGTCCTGGGCAGGTGAAATATGAGGTTTGAAATGGTCCTGTTAGCTGTGCATTAGGATAATCAATACTTAATGATGAAGTAAAAATGGTACCTGCTCAAGAAATTCCCTGGCTTGGATATTTCTGAGTTATAAATTGTGGTAGACAAGGGTTTAGCAACTCTTTAGAACTTTTTTGTTCTTCTCTTGCAGGGACTCTGGCAACATCAAAGCTGGATTAGAACATCTGGTAAGTTTTAATTTTCTCTTGAACATTTGCATCATCTTTGATATCTGCATTCCAAATGAACACTTTGGAATGAGCTTTTGAATACCTTGAATTGAGAAAGTCAACCATTTCCCAGAGGGTCAGCTCCCTGTTATTATGTGCAGGCACTTCCATTTCCATTTATCTCCCCATTTCAAGGGAATATTCATTTTTATTTTAAATGACATTTTTTGATGTGGAGATGAAATAGAATGGGCTACAATCCTTGGATTGATGATTGCCTTCATTATAAACAAAACATTGTTTGGTGTGGGGATTTTGGGCATACCCTGATCTGAAAACAACAAACTTGTGATTAAAAAAAGGGAAAGAAAAAGAGGGACAGACACAATCAGATATTGGATGCATAAATATGGTGTGGCTTAGTAATTTGAAGTCATTGAAAGAAGTCTGCAGCTTTGTTTTTTTTTTTTTTTCTCTTGTCTTGGCTTTATGAATAATGCATTGCCTTAAATTCCATTCAGTGCTGCTGTATAAAATAGTAATTGAGATGCAAAATATTTTTGGGTTAAGTAAACATATTCCAATGGCAAAACATACTTAGTGTTAAAAACACATCAGTTGATCAAAACTGGGGAAAAAAGACAATATTGTTACAAGCCTGCTGCTCCTTGAGCCCTGGATGTTTGTATCAGCAATCATCAGAACATGGAGTAGTTCATCTGAGCAGATTTTAAATCTCATGAAATCAAAATATTGGCTATTAATGGCACATATATCTCCAGATAAATCAAAATACTCACTGTTAATGGGCATATAGCTCAGGGTGTCATCAAAAGGGCTTCAATTCATGTTGAATTTTGTATAGTATCTAAATAATACTGGTTTATACAGCTATTAAAGTAAGGCTTCCCATTTTGGGAATCAGCTGGGAAATAGGATTTGTAGGAGCTGTTGTATCAATATCTCCTAGAGTGAGGGGGGTGAAAAGGGATGTATCTTCTGGCTTCCTTGCCTACAATTTCCCCTTTATGGTGGCAAATTAACTGTTCCATTGCAACTAGGCTTTTGAATCAGTAAATGGCATCAGTAGGTGAGTATTAGGAATCATTCTTGGAGCAGTTTGAAACTGAATCTTGTTTGCTAGTCCTGTTGCTTTCCTGCATGTTCCTTGAATCTCTTCAAGAACTGTTGGAAAGGTTTGGTTCCTCTCAGCTGGTAGCAGGGAGCTGGAATCTGATGGCTTCTGAGGAGTTCTCTGATGCATTAGATGCTGTAGCCTTGGCATGACAGTGACTGGTGGTGGTACTTCTCTATATTGGGAGTGCTGCTGAAGCTCCAGCTCTGACTTCTGCTGGCACTTCAGACTAGGTCTTCATTAAAGGCACATCTCCAGATTTGGAGACTCCCCCCTCTTTTCCCTGTGATGTTAGAAGATTTGTCCTGGGAACAGGTGCTCAAGGAAATGAGCTGTTTCCCCAGGCACCCACAGATGGGAATACTCATGCTGGAAACTGCTTTACATTTCAGTGCTATATCAGACAAGTTCACAAAGACCTTTTGGACTCCAATAAATGATAGAGAGATTTCTCAGAAGAGTTCAGCCACCTGATTGCTTGGCTTCTACAACTTGAGATTGCTGCTTCTCCAAATACTTGTAGGGAAGTTTTCTCCCCATAAAATAAGAGTCTTTACATGGTATTCTGTTATTTAATCCTTTTTTTTTTTTACAGTTTGTGATATAATCTTCATGGGGCCTATGTATTCCTATATTTTCCTGCTTACTCTTCTTAAAGTACCTTCTGCTGTCCTGCTATCTAGCAGCTAGCTACACACAAGAGTGAAATAAACAGTGTAACAACTGCTATTAACAAATTTGGTAAATATTTTACAAATTTGCTTGGTAAATATTTTCTAAGTTATTACTTGGAAATCCTTCCAGTTTGAAAACAACTGCTGGAATCAAAAATACTGTCTTTTGTAGACTGGAGAACTTCCCAGCAGGTCCAGGTGCCTGGTTCTCATGCTCAGGCAGAGCTGGAGTGGCTGCACTGGTTGCTGCTGCTGGAGGAAGGGTTGCCATAGAATCACGGAGTCATCCTGGTGGGAAGAGACCTTTAAGGTCAAGTTCAACTGTTAACCTGCCCAGCCAGGTCATCCTAAACCATGTCTCTTGGCACCCTATCTACTCATCTTTTCAGCAAGACAAGAGGAAGCAGCCTCCAGAGGAGATTTATGTTGGACATTAGGAACCACTTTTACCCAAAAGGGTTGTCAAGGCCTGGCCCAGGCTGCCCAGGGCAGTGGTGGAGTCACCATCCCTGGAGGGACTGGAAAGCCATGGAGATGTGGTGCTGAGGAACATGGTTTAGTGATGACCTGGCAGTGCTCGTTAACAGTTGCACTTGCTGATCTTAAAGGTCTTTTTCAACCAACACAATTCTATGATTCTGTGATTCTAACACTTATTTACTAGATATCTCTCTCTTTTTCTTGAGGCTTGATTTCAGTGGTCAGCCTCTGGCTGATTGTCACTAGCTTGGCTTCAGGCTCCTGGTGATTACAGCTCAGTGGTCCTGGTGTGTCTACTGGACAGCAAGGTCTAATAGAATTGTTGGCTTTCTAATGAGCTATAAAACCAAGCAGGCAATTATTTGTCTTCACAAACAATTAATTAACACTCTTAATATGAGTAATTATGTTTATCTTGGTATCCTGGCAGAATTCCATGCTGGTCAATTAGATCCTGCAAGCTTGAATTCTCTCTTATTGAAGAAGTGTCAGGCTGAATGGATGGTTGGATTTTTTTTCTATTGAAATTGTATTTAATTGAAAACAAGATTTCTCACTTTTTTCCCACTAGAAGTCATTTTTTTCCCTCACTTGTCATGTCACAAAATGCTGATTATCAAAGCTTGCAAAAAAACTTAGAGAGGTTTTGCAGATGAATTATTTGTAACTGATTAACTGTTTAACTCCCACTATTTAGAACATAAATATCTGTATTTATGTAGACACACAAAGTTCTGTTTGATTTATTTTTCTTATTGCCTTGAGCCCAAAATGTTGTTGAGTAGTATGAGGTCATGAGGCTACAACTTGAGACCATTGCACTCTGCAGCTGCAAATCCATAGCTGCGTGGAGGTCTTGGGGGTAGCAGGAGTGTGTTCCTGTGAAAGAAACATCAGGAAATGAAATTATAAATACATTAAAAAATATTTAAGTATCTTAAATGTCAAGTTTTATCCCACATATGGAATATAGGTAATGTTCCTTCTACCACACTGAGAAATCAGAGTTCATAAAATGGTTTATGTGCATCCCACACTCAGGGAAACTTAGTTGTGGTTAAAGACACAGTCCAGAGGGCAGAGATTTTAGGCATGTTTAGTGAGCTTGATATATTGGAGGCATTTATGGAGCATCCAGGACATAGGATTGATCAAACTTATTTAAAAAGAATCTTTTGTATTTACCTTTTTTCAGAGTAGATGGTGATAAATAATAGTCCTTACAGGAATTTGGTGGCAGTACTAGAGTAAACGGAACCAAAAATCTTTGTTTTATCACTTAATTACTGATAGTTTCACTTTTTTAGTGTCCAAGTATTCTTCTTGCTGCAGAAATGAGATTTCCTGGCAAGTCACAGTCATGCCAAGCAGTGGCTGTCTGAGATTCCTATTTCCAGACAGCATCCCAGGCTGAGACTAAGACCCTGAAGGAAGGGACTGGGGATCTCTTCTTTCTTTGGCCAAATTGATGCTTATCTATGGGAACATAAGTCCCCATCCCTGCAAACATTACAGGTGAGCAGACAGGCCTGTAAGCAGCCTGATCTAGTTGGAGATGTCCCTGCTGACTGCAGGGAGGTTGGGCTAGATGACCCTGAAAGGTCCCTTTCAACTTAAACTGTTCTATGACATACTCTAGGAACTTCTACTTTGGTAGCCTGAAAAGCCACTAAGTCCTAGCCCTTCACCCTCTCTGAAGCAGCAGCAGGCTGTCTGTTGGAAGTTTTTCCAGTCCCTTCAGAAGGCTTTGGATCAGTTTAATGTTAGGTAATCATGCAGCAGAAGAGCAATGGCTTATGAATATCCATGGAAAAAACACATTGTTTGGCTATTTGCCTCCAGGGATGAAATATGGACTCCTCTGCTGCAGGTCCTCTGGAGATCAGGAGGAGTTGTGGAGAACCTATTGTGCTGGATATCTATTAAATTAATAGACACACATTACTTCTGTTCCTTCTAAAATTTAGACACTTCTAACTCCAGATGTGACTCAAACAACTCTGGACTTTCTCTTGTCTCTCACTTGTGTAGACAGAAGATGTTAATGCAGGAACATTCAAAGGCTCTGAACAGTTTGTTGTTACACCAGTGACAAATTTCCTATAAACTTTTTAAAAAGCCCAAAGTTTCCTCTTGTCACTTCCAATTAGCAGCAGCCTCCTAAACCAGAGCAGCTCCAGATGAAACAGCTCTGCCTCCTTTCATGCCTTTGTCTCTTTATTAGAGAGTCAACTTTGATCCTTCTCATTTCATAATCTAACAAAGGTGCCTTCCGTCGGTGCCTCCCTCCCTGCTCCATGCTGCTTTGCTGGAGCTCTCTCACTATTAGTGACTTTTTTGCCTGACCTTTGGGCCTTATTTTTTTAACTTTATGATCCTTTTCTAATTTACTCCTGAAATTTGATGACTATTTTCTGTAACGATGTTTAAAAAGCAGCTCTGAATGTTGATATTTCGGTGCTGCCGATGGGTGACATGGAATCACAGAACGTTAGAGGATGATCAGCTGAAGTGAAGAAGGCTGTAAAATATAAAGAATGATATTTTCCTTGGCATCCGCATTAAAAAAATAGATAAAAAATTAAGGAAAAAGGCAGGACTTGTGGCTGTTGTTCCCAATTGCAGCAGAGGTTTGTAGGCAATGTCAGTAATTTGATCGTGGCTTGATGAAAAGCTGACAAGATTTCCACAGCGCCCCAGTAGATGAAAGCAGCATGAAACCAGAGGTTAATCTGCAAACAGATTTTCATGCTTATTACTCTAATGATTCCATCAGCTTGGATGTAGCAGGCTGCGAGGCCTCGCTGGGTTTGATCTCTCCACTCATTAAATGATGGAGTAATTTGAGTGACCTCTGACCGCGTTGCATATCTCTTCATAATTGCACCACATTCGGATGGGGGGAAAAAAATGACTTGGAGAAGAAACCTTTCCATGCTTTCTCAGTCAGGAAAAAAAAAAGCCTAACAAAAGAAATATTGCATTAATTTTCAAATGATGATATTCCATTTAGTGCCTGGGCCCCCATCTATCACAGGGTGCAAACTGCTCCCTTACTGGATGCTCTTAATCTTAATGGTAAGCGCTGGATGTCAAGGGCACGGAGGAAATTAAATCGGAAAGTGCAGATAGACCTAAGCAGACATTATCTCTTGATGATTGCAGGTTTGATAGGTATTTCAGTGAATTTCATTTTCACAGAATGCTAGGAGATGAGTTAGCCAGCAGATTTTCTCATTTTTCTTCCCTGTGATTTATGGGAGTTGAGGATAAAACTTTTTATGGGCGCGGAGGAGAGGGGAAATTAATGCGCTTGGGTTTGCAGCTCGGCGCCCTCCTCGCAGCTCCACGCAGGGAATGGGTCCCCATCATTATTCAGGCTTGTTTACATTCCAAATATGTAATGAAATCTGCTCAGAATAATGAGGGGAAATAAAAGTTTGGGAAATTGTAAAGGTCATGAAGTTTGAGAAATGATGCAATGCTCCCAAAATAACATTTAGGCAATATAAATTACATTATTATGCACCAGCTCTGCCTTATAGAGACATGAAGATAAAGTGCTTTCGACTAGTAAAATGCTGTTAGTGCTTCTCTGAAGTATGAGGAGGTGTAAAATGTTTCTGATTTCATATTCTGGTTTTGTGCATATTGTGGGGGGAAAAAAAGATATAAAGGAAGTTTATGGAGTGCTGGGGATGCTTTGCCATCCACAAGTTGAAATGCAGTGCCTGGGAGGGTTTTTCCTCAAGCAAACAAAAGCGTTTTTGCATAAAAGTGATTAATCAGTCGCCTAATTATTGAAGCCTTCATCAAATTTGTCTTTTTAGGAGGTTATTTCTCCTCTCCCTTTCATGATTTCCTATGAAGGTCTTTATTTTATTACATATACTGATGGGAAATCTTGGGTTTAGAAGAAGGTACAGGAGAACAGTACAATGCTGGCATGAAGCATAAATTTGTTTATATATGGTCTGCATATAAAATACAAACATCTGCCCCTGGTTTTATGCAACCAGACCTCTGAATAATTATCTCTTCCTCTACAAATTTCATATTACCTTTGTCAAAAGCATGAAACATCAAAGTCACTTTGGGGCAAGTTAAGCAGTCAGGAAGGCAAATCCATGACATATCCAGGAAAAAAAGGAGTGATGGGAGGTGAGTTTTGATCGTTGGATCTTGGAGAGCAAGGAGCAAATGCACTATTGATAGAACAGGGATTGGGGCCAGATTAAGCCCTGTGCCACTAGGCATCATTTGGGATAGGACATTAGATGACTTTTAAAGCGAGTGTTAATTTAGGGAGATCCAGATGTGGGTGAGATTTGAAATGCAAAATCTTGTTTCTTCTCTCTCTTTTTTTTTTTTCCCCCCAATTCAGAGATTCCAAAGGAAAGGTGATTCCCTTTTTCTGGAAGGTAGTGCCTTTAAAAATATGCTTATAGAAAACCCATCTCTTTGTGGGAGGGGAAAAATAAAGCAGTAATGGAAGTCCAAACTCCTCCTGCTTTTAATTAGTCTGAGTTATCTGTTGCTGTGTGCTCTTTTCTACTCAGTCCAACTTGACCTGTAGCTGTTTTAAGAGCAGTTTAGAATCTGTTAATTCAAAAACTTGTTTCAGAATGTGGATTTAGCAGATGCTCTTTTTATATGTACTTATTTTTTTGTACCAGAAATACAAACCAAGCTAACAATTGACAACCTTGTAATTACTGAAAGCACTGGAGATCATTGCTACCTTTCAGTTTGGATTAGCACTTACCCCTCAGAGCTCAAAAGGTTTCTCTTTCTCACTCCTAATTCAGCTCAGAGAGTTGTAATCCAAATAATTTTTCAAAGGGCACACTACGAAATCCATGAATCTGTAGAATAATGACCAGGTGAAGATGTTGATGCAAAAGTCTCTATTCTGCCAACTCTGCTATTTATCAACACATTGATTTTTCTTTTTCTTCTTTTATTTGTGATTATTTTATTTCCACGAAAATGCAATTACAGCAGATGATATTCTGGGCTGCTAGTAAATAAATAGATGGGTTTTTTAGTCTGTATCTGGAAGACAGTATTATCTATATTTTCTGTAAGTCATGCAGACTTTAGGCTGTGTGAGTTTAACAGTTTCAGTCATTTTTTTCCTTATTAAAAGATCTGGATTTGCTGATTATTTGTTTTAATCTTATTTATAAGATTACAACTCTTTCTGTTTCTGGTGGCTAGTTAATCCATTTTCTGTATCCCCTTCCAGTCTGAAGGCCATTTTCCATGCTTTTTTCCCTCAATTTTCACTGAAATTAATAGATGAGGTTTTACTGCCTTTAAAGGAGAATATCTACAGCAATATGCAGAATGATTTCAGTGCCAAAGGAAAATCACTACCATATATTTGGGCTCTTTGTGGTTATTTTCCCCATTTATTGCTTTCTGCTTTTGATTCTACTCCAATAGCCATTCTTAGTTATTCCTCATTTTTGTTTGGTAATAGTCCAAAATAAGGTGCAGCTTTTCTTGACCACCTTGTGTGGGTGATGGTTGTGGAAGATGCTGGGGAAACCTGTGTCTGTCTCAGCAGTGAAGTGAGAATCTGTGCTTCAGATTAACAAACCCAAATGCTTTACTATTTGTGTGCTGGGTGATGGAAGGAAAAGGATTTCCTGAATCCTCTGCTTTTTCGGCTGTGGCAGATGTCAAAGTGTCTATTACATTTAGGGACAAGATAATGTGTTTTCCCCTTTGATCTCTATTTTGTGTGAAAATTCAGCATGTAGTCAAAATGCTCTTTTGTATTTGAACAGAGAATTCCAACATTCCATTAAGTTGTTGAGCAGCTTTATGGCTGGGACTTTATAGTCATGCCAACAATTTTGCCTTTCCTGGGCTCTGAATTGTAACAATTGGGTCATATCACTCCTTTTTTTATCTTTCCTCCCCAGATTTGGTAACTTGGTAGCCTTGGTGGGATAGGACTGAGCAGGGCTGTCTGGACAGCTTGGAGAAGTTTTTTCCAGACCTTTCTGCCCAGGTACAGCTATTTATTCCTGGCTATAGCCAGGAGACCTTTCTTCCCTAAGCAGATGCTGCTCCATTATCTCTTTAGGCTGATGTGTTGCTAGTTAAGCTGCACTTTTCACTTCATCATTAGTCATATTCTTTCAGTGCTTTTTGCATCCATTAGAGGGGAAAAAACATGGGTTATTTTCTGGCTCTTCTATTTTTTGGGGTAATGATTGCCCTTTCCTAGTTAGTGTGTTACTGATGTTGGTGGCTTTGCTCTGGCTGGAAGTGCATCTGTGTGTTTGATGGACAGGGATCACTATTATCCTCTGCTTTAGCTGAGATTTCTCTGCTTAAAATGCATGTAGATCATGCTTTGATAATTGTGATGTCTGAAAACATCTGAGATCAACATTTCTGTGATGGAACATTGCAGTAATTTACATGGAGCTGTAGCTGGGAGGTGTTGGTAGGAGGTCCATCAAGTATAAAAACTTACTTGTTTGTAAAGTGAATTAGTGCCAGCTCTTCTTGGGTCCATTTTCCCCCAATTTGTATGCTTGCACAGTTTCTCAGTGTTCAGTTTTTTGGAGCAGGTAGATCTCTGTTTGGTCAGGACACTGCTCCTACCATAGCTTATATCCCAGTGTATCCCTGCTTGTATCAGAGAGGAGAAAATGCCTTAGAAATAGCATTTTACAACCCAATCATTTCAGCTGAGTTAGGTCTGAAAAAGTAGAGGTTTAATTCAAGTGCTGCTGGATATGCTTATGTTTATGTGATTAATTCACATTATGAATTATTCTCTGGGGTTATTTTGTATTTAATGTGAAAAAGTGTTCCTCTCAGCTCTGAATTTGCCACTTTCAAATTCCCTGTTTGCTATGGTACCTGTAAGGAAAAAAATGATTACAACTTCTCGATCTCCTTTGGTTTTATTACTCGTTATATATGTTCCTGTAAGATATTCTCTACTATAAGTAAGTTCTTTATTTTCAATTTCTCTGATCATGATTTTGAATCACTTAATGAGGAATAAATGACTGAGGAGGAATTCAACCATTTCTATGCTAAACAAACCTGTCACAGAATCTCTTCCAGACTCCAATTGAAAGATAGCTGAGGTTAGGACTTTCTTTGCTCTTTTCCTGCTGGGATAGATGGACTAGAATTGGGATGTGGAATATTCCATGGAAAGGCAGGCCCCTGACTTACAGAATCTATTAAAAGAAACAAAATTACTTCTCTATCTTCTTGGTTTAGTTTTTGTCACTTTTTGAAGTCACCATCCCTGCAGGGATTCAAAAACTGAGGGACATGGTTGTTCAGATTGTTCAGCCTGGAGAAAGGCTTCAGGGAGACCTTCTTGTAGCCTTTTAGTACTTGAAGGATGCTCATGCAGAGCAGCCATAGTGGTTTACACCAAACACTTTTCCTTTTGCTTCTCAATTTCCCTGCAGTATTTTGCTATACTGGAGGAACTCTGCTGAGTTGTTTTTGTAATCTAAAGTTGTCCCAGGAATGGCAAAACCTCAAACCCAACTATGGCTTTTCTGAAACTCAGTAAGTTGGGCAAGTTTGTTCTGGATGGAAAGCAGATCCTTTTCTTCCTCTCCTCGCTCTGGTGATGTATTTATTGCACCAAAACATATTGTATTAATTAGTTTGTTGCAAGTGGAAGAAGTTTGAAGTTATTTTAAATGAATTTCAGGATTTTTCTTGCTTCTACCAAGCTTAGTGGTCAGCTTCAATGGTAGCATTGGTCTAGGAGTTACAATAATCAATTCTGAGTCCTTAAGGCAACAGTGTAAACAGCTAGCAAAATCCTGAACTAAAAATAGCAGGCCTCTCTACAGCTGAAATCTAGATCTTCATTTCAATTAACTTCTTCAGCCTGCAGATGAATGTAACTCCTTTCCTAGTGAAAGGAGCAGGCTGTGAATTCTTGGAGTAGGACTTGGATTGTTCTTTGCCATCAGTTATCTTCCCTTTATAGGTGGAGGCATAATGTAAAACAAAGGATTAATAAATAACAAGAAATAAACCCCTACTAAATTAATTAGTTGAAGGTGATATTTTAGAGTAATATGACAGCAATCCTGCTGCAAAAATCTATTTGTCTGAGATGTCACTGACTGAAAAAGACTTTGAGGAAAACTATCTCTTGCCCCTACAGAGCATCAGCAGCTGGGACAGTCATAGCTAAGAGCTTTGCCTCATTACCTTGATTAATATTAGTATGGCTAATGAGGTGAAACTGGGAGGGTGCAAACTTAGTGGTTACCACAAAAAAAAGGAGATCCAATAGCAATCTCTGCCTAGAATAGAAGAGTTTTCAGAGCTGAACAGTGACACCCAAAATTTCCATCATGTTTTGGTTTTTTAGTGCAGGGCAGAAACCTCCCAAACTTCTCAGATGCTTCCAGACATAATAAACTTCTGAATCCCATGACAAATGTGGTTTGTGTCTCAATTTAACTGTGGAGATGTGTGAGTGGCTTCAAAATGAGAGGGATGGCAAGCACATTGGACACAGTGAAACATCACTTGGAGTGATTAGCATAGTGGGTCCACAGCCAACAATGTGTTCCTCAAGCCAACAGATGTGAGGAAATACCTTTAGGAGAGGGGAAAAAAACTCCAAACAAATAATAGAAGTGTGAAAAACTCAGCATATTAATCATATTAGACTCAGCTTTAGAGCATCTTTCTGTAGCTCAGTGTGTTTGTGTAAGGAGGTCACCAAGGGAGCTGCTGGGGGACTGAAGAAGGAGCTGGAGGTGAGCTTCAGCCTTAGCCATGCCTGTGGGAGCTCAGGATGGCACAACACTGCCTAATCAGGATGCGTTTTTTTCTGTCCATTATGAACATTTCTGATAGTTTCAAACTCCAATATTATAGTGTTGGAAGTCTGGATGCTTCTTGGGGTGGTGTTCTGGCCCTGGGTCACTGGTGGAGGTGGGAGCTGCCTGTTGGGGATGGTAGTGCTGTCAATGGCAAGCTGTTGGATGTGCAGATCTGGTCATGAAGGCTTCCAAATCCTCTCTTTGCAGACTCCTGCTGAACAGGCCAAAGCTCGACTGCAGCTGGTGCTTGAGGCAGCTGGTAAGTGCTGCTTGTTTAAAATACTTCTAATTTATTATCATTACTAAGAAAAATGATGAGTAATGTATTGCAAGTGGAATTTACTATAAGAAAATGATATTTTCCAAAAATGTCTTTAACTTCTGTAATATCAAACAGTAATTTTACCCTCCAAGTGCTGAGTCCCTTTCTCTCTAGCTCACTTCACTCTCTAGTTCAGATGATGCTGATGTGTGTCACCAATGGTGCTTTGGAAATCCATTCTAAGAGAGGAAAATAAGTCATTTTTGTTTGCTGTTGAGAAGCAGTGCAAAGAGCTCCTGTGTTTGTCCTCTTGCTGCTGCTGAGGCTTTGTTCTGTGTTCTCAAAAGTGTGGGTTTGTTTCCTTGATTTTTATTTCTTTTTTTTTTAATGCAGGTATATGTTTTTATGGATTTATTTGAAGTGGCAGCTGAAATACAGAACAAGCTAAAGGCTCAGATCAAGAGGCTGAGCTGGGTATGAGTTCTCTGCAGAGGGAAACATCCCTGTTTCCTCTAGTAAGAGGGAAGGCAAGGTGCATAGCTTGGTAACTTTTAATTTTGGATTAATAACTATATTTAATTTAAATATAAACAGGAGAAGTGTTGTAGTTTGGAAAGCCTAAAGCTTTAACAATTGTCCTGTTGTACCAAAGATGAGAAGATAATTCCTTTTATCATCCCTTTTTCACAACTGTTAAAGCTCAGAGACATGCTTGATCTCAAATGCACAAGAATTCCACTTTTGGGGGCTGATTTGTCCTAATCCAGGAGTGTTCAGCACACAGCTTCAACAGACACTTGCCAGGTTTTCCCTGTGGAAGCTGCTCTGGCTTTGACCTGTGGTGTAACTTAGACCAAGGTCCATTTTGCTCCTTGCTGTTGTAGCAATTATAATAAAGTTACAAATGACTAATGATCCTTTGACAGAACGGTACTGGATGTTCCTCAGGTACTTGCATTTGCCTTCAGATTATTAAAACAAGGATTTAATGCTCTAAAATGTGTTGAGGTTTGTAATCCTAATTCATTTATGTATCTTATTTTCATTTTCCAATTAAAACTTTGTTAGTTTGTGGTACAAAACCAAAAGCTTTCAGCATTTCGTATGCATTGTGATAAATATTTCTTTAGTTCAGCTTGCATCTCATAGATGTCTTTTTAACTTTTATGAACCTCAATTTCCAAGAAATACCTTTTTTTTTCTGTATTCTTCCTTCTGTTTTAAGCCATACTCATCTCCTCATATTGCTGATCTGTTTTTCAAGAGTACCTCTAGCTTTTTTGTAGCTTCAAATGCACTCATTGTTCTCCAGAACTTTTAATAAATCTTGGAGGCATATAATTCTAAAAGAGATGTGACAGCCCTGACCTAAAAGAGCACAATTTGTGTATAGTGCTCCCATCTATCACACCTCACTCTTTAATTTAACACCTGGCCTATGTAGGAAAAGATGTCTGTGGGTTGTAGATCATCACCACCTGGGGCCCCCAAATTTCCCCAAAACAGGAAAAAAAGGGTCTGTGACATTGTTAAATTTAAATATTCACAACCAAAGTCTGAGATTGAAGCCACAAAGCTGTTCATAAATAACTCAGCAGAGTTCATCTGTTTCCTATACCATCCAAAATACAGAAGTTTTGGTGATCTCAGGCATTTATGAGATCATCTCCCACCTTCTTCCCCCACTCCTGTGCTCGGTCAATTAAATTGAGTTTTTATTAAGCTGGGGTGAGAGGAGTGTGGATATGTTAATAATGGTGTTTCAATATCCTTTTGTGCGTTTACTCATTGCAAAACCAGAGCTTTTTTTCACCTTTAAGTTTAAAATACAGATAAATCTTTGTTGGACCACTGCTGAGCTGCTTTTTGAGGTCACAATCAACAGGTTAATTGTTGTTGTTTTTGTGGCATGTATGAATTAATTGAATGTAAATGTAAATCTATGCTGCTCTTGCATATGTCATGCTCAATACAGTATCTGGCTCCAATCCCACTAAATGGGGGGGGGGAAAGCTTTATTTAAGATGTATTATATCCCTTGGAATGGTTGTTAGTGGCACTGCACTCCTCCATGCTTGGGACATGCAAAAGAATCTGACCTTTTGCAGTGGGCTCAGAACTTGGGAAGGTTCCTTGGTTGTTCATCTCCATTGTCAACGTTATCATGTCATTTAAGATCTCATCTCCTACATAATCTAACATTTTTCATACATGATTTGTATTGTTTCATTCTGCAGATTTCATCAATAACCATTTCACTTGAATCTCCTCTCAGTGCCTGGAACATGGTTTAGTTGAGAGAAAACTTTGATGTCAGGGCTTAGCTTCAGGTGCTTCCTTCAAACTGGGCACAGGGACAAAGACACATTTGTATGCAATATTGTTTAGGAGAAGGCATTTGGACTGTTGCTTTATCAGAGAGCAGAATGTCTGAGGTTACTTAATTCAAATTTCAAGGCAGGAATTTCCAACCTTTCTCCAGGCAGAGGAAATACCTGTCCCAAAATTAGTTTGCACTCTGGTGTGCTGGTGGAACAGCTAACCCTGATGTGGAGGCTGCAGCTAAGAGGCGCTTGGTAAGGGGAGTGATCCCTAAAAGGATTTAGGGACAAAAAGGTTTAGATAGCTCTTACTTTGCTTAGTGCTTCTCTGGTGTTTCAGTGCAATATTTACACCTTGGAGTTGCTTGCTGAAACTGGAGGTGTTTGTGTTGTGGTGTTCTTTTTGCTTCACATCACCCTATTGACATGGAAATGCTGTAGCTTTAGCCCTGTGGCTGGTTAAGGAAGAGAAAGTGGTATATTAAACTGGAGATTAGGGATTTCAAGATAGAGGTTTGGAAGTGCTCTCAGTATGTCAGCTTCAGCAAATCCCAATTTGGGTACCATGGCCATCATTTTAAAAAGTGAATTTTATGTTACTATGTAGCCTTAGCTCTTCACTGCTTCTTTCATAACCAGAGATGAGTGATTTCAGGGAAGATAGATCCAGGGCCAACTACTCAGCCTGAGCAGCAACTGTGGGTTTTTAATATTTTAGGAATATCTGGTTTTAGACTCTAATTTCGATATTAATTTAGAAAATAGCTGATTTTGCTGAAAGACAAAAGGTGTAGCAAATAATCAACCAGATTCTTTAATTGGTTTTTCTTTTTACTGATGCATTTTGGGGATGGAAACTGACTTCTGGAGTCTTTTTATTGTGGGACAGCTGGTAAAATAAATACCTATATTTGTGAAGAGGAGGAGGGGAAGATGGCCATTTTTGTAGTTACTCAGGTAATACAGTGCTGTTCAGAAGTTTTGTCCCCAGATCCTTTATTCATACTGACTTTGCTGTGCACAGTCTTTTTTTTTTTTTTCAAGTAGTTTTTCGAGTACTTTTTCAGTAGGTTTTAAAGTACTTTAATTTCTTTTGGGTAATGTTGTTGTTCTTTTGGGTAATGTTTTGCTTTGTTGCTCCAGATGAATGCAAGCATCTTTGTTCTCCTCAAGCAGGGCAATACTTGAAGATACTGAAGCACTCCACTTGAATTTTTAAGGCAGTTGATTTTGGGTTTATTAGCAACTCTCATTCAATAGCAGCACTAGTTTAGGCTCAGCTATAATTTTCTATTTACATCACTTTCTTTCTTTCCTCCTCTTGATACTGAAGCAGCAGAAAATCCTTTTGAGCATCCTCTGCCGCTCTGGCAGCAACTTGGGGCGTCCGAGCAGATGTTAGGCAGGCAATGGCTGCATGTTAATGCTGAGGGGCTGGGATGGTTAAGCCTATCTGAAGCATGTTGCATGTGGGCCTTCCAGACTTAGCCACAATGCTTTTGTCTCTGGGGAGAATTTTTAAAGCTAAAACCTCTTTCTTTTTGTCACTCTAGATGGACTCTCTCAAGTCAGTATAAAGCAGATCATCCCTCAGCTAAAGCTCTTTGGGCTTTTGTTATTGGGCTCTGTAGGGCTGTAATTAGGCCTCCTGGCAGGCCTTGCAGGCCAGTTAATGGTCATATGGAGCTTCTCTGAGGCAGACTGGCTTTGTGTAAATCCTTGCTAGGGATACCTTTATGGGTCACTTCCTACCAGGCCCAGCCTTTGTGCTGCTGCCCCGCGGGCTGACGGGGAGCAGCTTCCCTTGACCATCGCCAGCTCAGCTCGCGGGGCACAATCTCCCCAGCTAATCCCCAGTGTAAACAGAGGATTTAGCTCAGCTTCTGTCACTTACAGTTGCCAAACCACTTGGGTGTCTGTGATTGCTTTCCCAGACTTTTGGTTACTGAGAGACGGAGAAGCGCGGAAAGAGCCTAGTTAAAACCTTGGCTTGCTCGGTAGTGCTGAGGTTTAGAGGGAAGGTTTGCCTTGAGTTGGATCCTGCCTTGCTAAAACCTAGCAGCTTGTCAGAACACCCCCAAACCCTATCAGCTGGGGCCAGAGACCCCCAAACTCTATCAGCTGTGGCCAGAGCACAGCCCCAAACCCCTCAGCTGGGGCCTGGACACCCCAACTCCATCATCTGGAGCCAGAACTTCAAAGCTGGTTAATTTGTGGTACCAATTGTCATACAGCACTCAAGTTTTCTCAACAAGAGTAAAATATGGATGAATATCCCCAAATGTGGAGGTATTGATATGAAATAGCGTGTGGATGTTCCCAACTATCAATATTTTTGTCTTTAGCGAAGCCTTTCTGTGGGGCTAAGCAGCAATTTCTTCCTCTCTCTCTAAAGAGGCTGACAAAAGGCAATTGATCTGGATTTTCAAAGGTCCAGAGTTGAACTGAGTGACTGATCTATTTTTGGGATCTGCATTTCAATCTCTGGCTGAAAGAGCAGGCAAGAATAGAGCACTTTTTTGTGGAAGGAATTCTTGCTGGAGTTCTCTGAAAGGAAACCTCAGAGCTGAGGCACTACCATGACATTAGCAATATGCAGTAAAAACTGATGAATACAAATCATCAGCTCTTTAACACTTATCAGATCTGTTTGGCAGCAATTCTAGATATTGGATATTTAACTCATTATCTTTGAATTATGCTATCAGATTGCTCCCTTTAATTTCATATTGTGCATCTTTATTACATTTTACATATTCCTGAAAGAGGAAAAATCATTGAATAACACAAATACTTTGGCCTGAGCTGTTGTAAAAATGCAAGTGTGTTGTGGTATGTGTTGTATTTTTTTAAATCTGCCCATTATAACAAATGTTATTGAGGAGAAAAATCCTCATTTTCCCTTGTTGCCTGATAAATAGTGGAATATTCTCTACTTTGGAGTATCAAAATGGCTCATAACAGATGTGGCTGAGGACCACATACGTAGACTGTATGATTTTAGTCTGGTGGAACTAATAGGATCACTTGCTACTTCATAGACTCTTGCTTTTCTTTTACTTTAATAAGAACTGTTTAGTTAAATAGGTTGGCCTCTGTTTGGGCTCTTTTCTAGCTATGCAAAGTAGGAAGGCAGGCAGGTGGCAAGGAGGAGCAAAAATGCCATTTTGCTGGGGCTTGGACCAAACTCAGAGATCTAAGAATTAAATGATTAAAACAGAACCTTAAGGAAATGTATATTGGAATAAAGTTATGGTAGCTCATTTGTGTCATCTTGCATGTTTTAGGAGGAGTGCAGGTAATTTTAAGACAACTTCAGCAAGATGCAGAAAGGATTTGAGCTCACCTAGACAAGTCTGCAGCAGTGACCTTCATGGCCATGCACAAATGCTTATACAACTGGACATTAAATACATTTCTTTGTACATTATTTGCTGCTAATTTGCTGGCAAAGCTACATAGTCTCATTAGAGTGCTAAGAAATGATACTTTGTTCAAAAATGACAACTCTATATAAGATAGTCATTGCTTGAAGAAGTGATTACTTTGAACGTGTTTATGGTCCACTCAGAGTGTGAGCTTTTGAGGTGCATCTCTTTTGTGTCACTGGTGAGTAAATTAAACACTGGATTGAGTAATCAGTAATTACTTCAGTAATTCAATTTCATTTTCCTGATTGCTGAAAAAAATATGGAATTTTCATTAAACCTCTATGCAGGGAATAGAGTGTTTGAAACAAAACAATTCACTTTTGCAGTTTATAATAGCATTGCATTGGTGTCTGAAGGTCATTTGCTTCATCAACCTCTTCTAGGTTCTTAATAGAGTTAGAAAAAGAAAGAATCTTTGAACCATTTTTATAGCATATATATTTATTTTTCTAGTTCAAGAAGTAGTTACTAATGTGGGGATGCCATGATGTAAACCAGAGCCTATAAGCAGACTTTGCAGTAATTAGTTAATGAACATTTATTGCCTTTAGAAATTATTTGAAAGCATTTAGAATTTCTGGGGGTTTTTGTTAGATTTTTATCTGCGACCTTTTTTTTTTTTTGTGCTACTGAGAAACAAAAAGTATCTCAGGCTTCCATTCTCACTAATGGGTTTCCAGTAATATTGTAGCATATGGTATGTGTGATTTTGATGCAAATCTGTGTGCTAATTATGTGCAGATGAATCTTTCAGTCTTGCTATTGATCTTGAGTCAAAGACAATTTTTCAGTTAGCTTAAGTTTGGGGTTTTTTTTCCTATCAATTCATATTTAGCAACTTTTGCCCAGTAATTTAATTATACACTGTTTGAGCTGTGGAAACCATATGTGGTTGTGCAGCTCCTTTCTCTTCAAGCATGTCTTTGGGGAAATGTTTTGTCTTAATATTGAGAGCAAAAATGTTTATTTCTCCTATTTTATGAGAACTATCTTCTCTGTATAGGTGCCTGCTTTGGTCATCAAAGCTTTAGCCAGGATGTATGTCCCTGTGATCTGGTGGGACCAGAATACATGGAGATCTTTAGATGTTTGCCATCACCATTAGTTTAGATTTAGTTTAGATCAGTTTAGGTCTAAGTGAAACTGGATTTTATAGCATGAATGCTCAGAAAAGGGCTTCCAAGTGCCTGGAGCTGCTCAGCAGCACTGCCTGGGGCTGGTGGGCACCAGCTGAACCTAGAAGTGTTGAAGGCATCTCTCTCTGACTTCCAGATGTGAAGTGTGTCAGGATCTCTCACTTGGCTTGCAGAAGGGAGAAATAAGTGGGCAAGAAATATGTCCTTGCTGCTTCTCTCTGCCATGAAGGTGCATCCTGCAAGGTTTTGAGGGTGAAGATAAGTACAGGAGGCCTTGCTCATGGTCCAGCTCACAGACACCTCCTCCTGAACACAGCCCTGCTTCTCACAAGCTAACTTTGAGTAACTTCTATTCTTCCTGCATGCTAATGGTGTGCAGAAATACAGTCTGGGCTGAAACATCATAAAAACCTGGAAAATAGAGCGGGAATTTGTGAGTCTTAGTCTGCACAAGTCCTTGGACCTTTTCTCCTTAGGTCCCCATCAGCTGTGCTAAGCTCACTTGCCTACTTGTTGAAGATGTTAAAATGCATAATTTTCTTGAAGTATTTCCCAGCAGCTGGCAAGCCAAACCATTTCTGTGTCCATCACATTCATTCTTTTAAGAGAACCTGAAATAGAAGCAGGTTGCTCAAAATTCAGAAGCACAGTTGTCTACCACCTGAAGATCTTGTTTAATGCCTACCTGATCTTCTTGTAAATCACATATATTAATGTTTTTCACTTGAACCAAGAATAATATTTAATGTGGGCAATGAAATCCTTGCTTTGCAGTTATGGAAAGCATATTTATCACAACTTTATTAACTCTGGAGCCCTAAGTGTGCCATTTTCTCCAGGAGGTTTCCTTTGCTCATGTTCTCTTTGTTGACCCAAATGAAAGAAATGAGAACAAACAATCTCTGAGTCATTTGTAATCAAGAGCTGATTAATGGAGTTTGGTTTCATAGCCATTATTCATTCAAGCACACCTGATATCTTTCCCCATAAACAAATTGTGTTTGTCCAAATTAAGAAATTAAATGAAGCATTTGATGAGTTTATGATTGACCCTTCCAACTCCGAGCCCATTAGTCAACGTCGTTATCATCCAGAGCTGCTTGACTAATGTGCTGGCTGGAGAAGGATGTGGATTTATGATGATTTCTGATTAATGCATGCTGCAAGCCCAATGAGGAGATTGGAATAATTTTTTGATTTTCATTTTAGCAGGGGCTGAAGATTTTCATCTGTGATGAAATGTGTTCATGTCCCATTAGATTTAGAGATGATTAGGAGGTGCTGAGTGAATAAATCTTGAAATGTACTAGTGGGTGTTTTGTACCAGCTCCTTTTTTCCCCAGTTGTGCTAGGAATCCCAGCATCCCAGCATGGTGAGGGCTGGAAGGTACTCCTGAGGATCTTCTAGTCCCAGGCCCCCCTGCTAAAGCAGGGTCACCCAGAGCAGCTTGCCCAGGGTCACCTCCAGCTGGGGTTGGAATCTTTCCAGAGAAGGAGACACCACAACCTCTCTGGGCAGCCTGGGCCAGGGCTCTGGCACCCTCACAGCAAAGAAGTTTCTGCTCCTGTTCAGATGGAACGTCTTGGGTTCCAGTTTGTGCCCATTGCCCCTTGGCCTGTCCCTGGGCACCACTAAGCAGAGTCTGGCCCCAGCCTCTTGCTCCCTGGACCCTTTAGCTCTTACTCAGCATGGAGCAGCTCCCCTCTGGCTCTGCTCTTCTCCAGGCTACAGAGCTCCCTGTTTCTTATAAGCATGTCCACCTAGCATTTCATAGGAAAGTTTATGGGACTTTAGAGGAGTTCTAATACTTCTGAGACTACCAGTAAGAACCTCTATTTAAAGAGGCACTAATGATTTTCTTTGTCTTGTTCATACTTATTTGTTTTATGGGATTTTATTGTCTGTATTCAGAAATGTGACTGTTTGGCTACTTTGCTTTTTTGAAAGGATTTTATGATACTATTTTCTGCCTCTGATAATGCTCTTGAACAGTAAACTTTAAACTTCAATCATAGGAGTGTGGAAGATAGAACAATAAGCTTTGAACAGGGTGGGTGGCTGTGCATTCATAGAGTAAATTATATTTGTTAATAACTTTAGGGTAAATGAGTGTTTTCCCTTTGTAAAAAGGAAGCATGGTCTGCTCTGAGAGCACCAGGTACTAACCACTGAGAAGTGCAGTCAGAGAGTTTATTCAGAAAACCTCCCAAATATGTGATGAATAAACTTTAGACTCACTGCCTAGAGCTATATTTGCCTGTAGCATGTAAAACCTCTAATTCTTTGTCTGGTGTTTAGCTGTGTAAGGAGACCTGAACAAGCACCAGCAATCTTCTTTTGATCCAAAACCAAAGTGTGTGGAAAGGAGAGAGAGAGAGAGACTGAGCTGTGAGTTAAAACATCAGCCTGGATGCTTTGTAGGAGCAGTTAAAGTGGTGGAGGCAGTGTTTATTACTTGAGCAGTGTATTGGCAGATTTAAATCAAATATATATATGTATACAGATATCTATGCATTTCTCTAGTCTGTATTGAAATGAGAAGATGCTTTCATTTATCACTTCCCAATGCAGATCAATCTGCAAAAGCAAGGTAGCTTCATGCTGAACTCCATTTGCAGACCCTGATCCCAGCCATGTTGCCATCAGCTAATTAATTGCACTGTGATGTGTGGGCAAGGGCAAAATGGTGTCTTAAATAAAAGGCAAGAATTAAGGAGAGCTTGTGTCCTTTGCCACATCACTTGTATTGATTGCCCCAGCAAGGATAAAACAAATCTATTTCAAACCACAGCTAACATGAACAATCCAATTGTATGGTTTTATGTTTTAATTCCTTTTTTGCTCTTCTCTGTTGCTGCAGTGTAACTTGTTTCAGAGTTCTGTGCAGGCTTCTCTAAGCCATCATGTATGCCAAGGACACAATGGAATCAGTGTGTTGTCTGCCAGGATTTCACAGAATCACACAGAATCACAGAATCGATCGGGCTGGAAAGACCTCCGAGATCATCAAGTCCAAACCTCCATCAACTCAAATCCATTTACTAGATCATGGCACTCAGTGCCACATCCAATCTTTGTTTAAAAATCTCCAGGGATGGTGAATCCACCACCTCTCCAGGCAGGCCATTCCAATGCTTGATCACCCTCTCTGTAAAGAACATTTTTCTGATCTCCAACCTGAATTTCCCCCGGCAGAGCTTGAGCCCGTGCCCCCTTGTCCTGTTGCTGGGTGCCTGAGAGAAGAGACCAGCTCCCACCTGGCTAGAACTTCCCTTCAGGTAGTTATAGACAGCGATGAGGTCTCCTCTGAGCCTCCTCTTCTCCAGGCTAAACAACCCCAGCTCCCTCAGCCTCTCCCCATAGGACTTGTGCTGTATCTTCAGCCCATGGAGAGTCTTCTCTGAAAAAAGTGAGTGATTTTTATGATGCTGAGCCTCTTTGAACAAGAGGAAATCATGATTCCATTGCTATCATCTCGGTGAGGAAAATATGAAGGGAAGGCTCTGCCATGGATTTCCCAGCTCTTTGTGTAATGAGGGTTAATTCCCATTTACACTGTCAAAGAGCAAGTACCCAAACCTTCTGCACTGGTCCTAGATGAGGTGAGCAGAGCTCTGTAGGCATGGAGCTGTGCTCAGGCTGAGGGTCATTAACTAGAGTCAGTGAAGATGAAATCAAGTGTCAGTTATCTTGGTGTGTATTCATACAACCCTGAAGCATGGGGGGAGGCAGTGATGTCTGTGCTTGCTTTATGTTATCAAGGTTCTTAATAGAAAGACCTTGGAGTGGTACTAGTTGAACCTATGTCTAGGAGCTTATTGCTCCTTATCGAGTGGCAGAGTTGATCTGAAGCCACCTCCCTTCTTACTGAAAAAGCTTTTTCTTAGCATTTTTAGAGAGGAGAAATGCCTTTTTTTTTTTTTTTGAAGGAAGTCACCTTGTGTGTCCTTTCACAGAATCATGGAATGTCCTGAGTTAGAAGGAACCACAAGGATTATTGAGTCCAGCTCCTGTCGATGCACAGGACAACCCTAAAAATCACACCATGTGTTTAAAAGCATTAGCAAGAGGCTTCTGGGATTCTGTCAGGTTTGCTGCTTTGACTGCTTCCTTGGGGAGCCTATTCCAGTGCTCCATCACACTCTGGTGAAGAGCCTTATCCTAATATCCAACCTAACCCTTCCCTGGCACAGCTTCATGCCATTCCCTCAGATCCTATCACTGGTCACCAGAGAAAAGAGATCATCTTCCCTCTAGTTCCCCTTATGAGGAAGTTATAGACCACAATGAGGTATCCTCTCGGTCTTCTCTTCTCCAGACTGAACAAACCAAGTGACTTCAGCTGTTCTGCACACAGCTTCTCTAGACCCTTCACCATCTTTGCAGCATCCTTTAGATGCTCCCCAACAGCTTCATATTGTCCTTATATTATGGTGTCCAAAACTACACTCAGTGCTGGAGGTGAGACCTCACCATGCAGAGCAGAATGGGACCATCACCTCCCTTGATCTAACACTGCAGTGCTGGATGCACCTCAGGAAAAGGGCTTAGAAAAGCCCTTTAAGATCAAGTCCAAGTCTGTGCTTTGGCTCAGGGGTCCTCCTTGCCAGCACCAATTAGCTGTCATTAGAGCTTGGTTGGTGGCCCTGGCTGGCTGCAGCTCCTCTGTGCCTTTAAGCTTTATGTTAGTGACTCAGGCTAGAAGCAGATGATGAAGTGAGCCCTGCTTCTCAGCAGATAAAGGGCTAGCAGTCAGCTGTTTGCAGGTGATTAGGCAGGGCTGCCACAAAACCAAGCCTAAAGCACCACATTAGCTGGGCCCTTCCTGGGGGTGCTAATACACTTTGAATCAAGGCCTCAATTACTAAGCACTTTTGAGCCCTGACAAGACAGTCTCATGACATTAATGGTGTCTTTATAACCTTTTTAACTTCTTGTTGCTCTGACAATAACAGCCAGGGGTTTGCCCTTGGCAAGCAAAAACTCATTTGGAGAGGGTAATAAGTATTTACTATTTAGATAGCTGGCAATAAAATTTCTCTGAATGAGATTTGACTGAGAAAATACACACTGATTCAATTACTTTCTTTTAATGGACTGGTGAAGCATGTAATAATAGTTTGGGGAAGCAGCAAGTCTAATGTTTAGCTTTTTTGGTGAAAACATAAGCAGATTTTTTTCTCGAGTAGAAATTTGTAGTGGAAAACTGATGCCAACTTTTGCATGGAGTTCCCAAGTGATTTTCTCATCTTAGATGTGGATAATATGGATGTATCAAATATTATAGTGGCAAAGAGTCTGGGGAATTCCCTAAATATTCTTACAAGGAATTACAATCATTTTGGTGCTAGGGTTACATGGCAGAAATCTGTGGAATGTGATGCCAGCTTCTATCTTAAAACCAGCTCTTTCTTGGAAAGCCATGCAGCGTGCACTGCATCTCAAACCAGAGCAAAAACTCATTTAAGAGCTGGGTATGTTCCAGCCAAAGGCTATTTCCCAGGTGATGCAGAATATTTATGAGATTAAGGGAAGGAAAAAAGTCCTTTTTAGAGTGTCTATGAGAACTCAATCAATTATTTAAAATATTTGGTTTATTGTGTTTCTAAGCAAACAATGTCCTCTTAAAATCAGGGGAAAAAGGAAGTTTACACTAAAAAAGCAGATTTTAGAGATCCCGCAGAGTGTGGACTTTTAAAACAGATTTGCAAACCCCTACATTCTATCTAGAAGGAACATTAAATAGGTAAGATCATCCTGATCCATGTTTCTTTCACCAGTTCAATAACTCCCTTGAAATGTGTTTTTTATATAGCATAGGTCATATAATACTGCACAAGGCTTATAAATTGAAATTCCACTTTTTGGGGGTTCCACTGGCTGGGATGACTGATGGCTAGATCTAATTGCCATAACATTTTAATGATTCATAATAATAGTTATGAATCGCTGGCTTTCTAAGTGTTAAAATGTGATGGCTTTTTGTTTATTAAAGTTGTGAAGGTAAAGAAAGAATGTGGAAAAGGCTCTGAGTTGACATGGGCTGGATTTTGACCTCAGATGTGTGCTTAGATGCGTAATCAGGAAGCTCAGGTACAATCTTGGAGCTGGTTTTAGAGCTGGATAGGTATCACCTTCCCTCACTGACAGCTCTGCTCCTACAGAGGTTGACAAAGATCCTTAATTTCATTAGCTAACAGGCCTGGGGGTGTCCAGAATAGCAGTGTGCAACCATGGTGTCCTTAGGGAATGAGGCTTTAGTGACTATTGCAGGAAAGATGGAGGACATCTTGGAGGACAGTAGGGCCTGTTGGAGCAGGACAAGGGGTGATGGTTTGAAACTGAAAGAGGAGAGATTTAGACTAGAGAAAAGGAAGATGTGTTTTACACTGAAAGTGGTGAGACCCTGGCCCAGGTTGCTCAGAGAGGTGGTAGATGCCCCATCCCTGTAACCATCCCAGGTCAGGTTGTTTGGGGCTCTGACCAACCTCATCTAGTTGATGTCCCTGCTGACTGCAGGGGATTGGACTAGGTGACCATGAAAGGTCCCTTCCAACCCAAACCACTCTGACTGTCACCAGAGGACTAGCAGTGCAGTCATAGAATCATAGAACAGTTACAGTTGGAAGAGACCTTNCCCTGATCTTCAGCAATATGTCCCTATTCAGCCAGGCTGGTCTTCTGTGCCTCTGGCTTTTCTTAAGGCACGTAGGGATGGCCTGCTCTTGTGCCTTTAAGAACTCTTCCCTAAGTAATGTCCAGCCTTCCTGGACTCCTATGCCCTTCAAAACTGAATCCCAAGGGATTTTGTTGAGTAACCTTCTAAACAAATCAAAGTCTGCCCTTCGGAAGTCCTAGCCCTTTGTCCCCCCAAGCATGGAAATCACCCAAATTCACAGATAAATACAAGATTTTTAACAAATTAGGTAAACCAGAGTTGTGCAGACTTTTTATACCCACTGCAGCCAACAGAGCATGCTTTGCATTAGCAAGAGTGTCAGCTTTTGTTAACAGCTACAATATCAGTGTATTTCAACCCAAAAATCCCCTTAGCACCATCACAACACTTGGCATTTCCCAATTTTTCAGCTTTTAGGCTGCAAAAGGCTGTGCCTGTTAGATTTACCCTGTGCAGGCATTACTGGAAATGTCTCCCACTTCGCATTTTCCTTTCTTAAAATGTGATTTAATTTTATTTTTCCCTTTGCCTGACAGTCAGGGGCAGAGCTTTTACGCCCAGATAGTAACAGATTGAAGTGGTTTGAGGGCTTGAATCCCTTGGTAAATTAGCCAGCAGGCTTGTCTTTTCATGGCTATGCTAAACAACAGGTTGATGCCATTTGGGCATTAGCAAGAGGAACCACCTGAGGGAATAGGGAATGAAAGAAGAGGAGAGATGGGGCAGGGAGGCAGCACGTGCCAGAGAGGAGCAATAACCCTAAATGAGTCCTTAAAGGATAAAATCAGGGGATTATGTAGTCATTTCTGATTTGATTTGGGTGTAATTGAGCCTTACATCCCTGTTGCACTGTAAACTTAAAAGATTAAGTTAAAAATTCAAGGTACTTGTCCCTTTTAATCTGAGTTTAAGAGTATTTTTGCATTTTCTTTACCATATATATAACATATGCATGTAAGAGAATAAGCTAAATGCAGACATTTATATTTAAATGTTTTTATTCACCAGCTGATGATGCTTTCTGTAAGATAAATATTTGCTTATACCTATATGGTAAGTTTGTTGTTATTACGGTGGGTCTAAAATCAACCCCCAACCTCATTATTCATTGAACCTCCTTTAATATTCCTGTTAGTCTCACTTAAAGAAGTGGCTGTGTGCTGCTGTTCAGGGTGTCCAGGGTTGTTCTTACTTTGTGAGCAGGCAAATAAATTAGCTGATGTTACCCTAACAAAGGGAAATGTTAAAATTCTGTTTGCTGCACCAAGAAATCAATAGTACTTTTAGGAAATAGAGCACAGAGAAAGCTGGTGGCAGATTCAAAGCATCAAACCTACCTGTTAGCCTCCCAGTCCCTCCCTCTGAGCCTTTAATTTTCTGTTTAGAAAGGAGGTTTAGGGATCAATATGAAGATCTGTTGATAATATTATATTTAATTAGAGTAATCAAAAACCATGCTTAGAGCATGACACCTGCCAGGGAGAGCTTCAAACCCGTGGTAAGCAGCATGTGTTAGCAGAGTTCCTTCTGCTTGTCCATGGGCACTAAGCTGGGAAGAGTCCCAAATGGAGCCATTCCATGGACTTTGATCTGCTTGCGGGGGGGGAGGGCGGGGGATGCTCCCAGAATGCTCTTGATCAATGATTTCCTTTCAGCAGTGATGTAATTAAAGAGCTTGAGTCAGCTTGGGCTGTGTTGGTCCTGAAATGTATTCTTCTGGAGAGCTAAGGAAGATCAATGGGGTGCAGTGGGCTGGTGTTCAGAGCTGAGGAGGAAAAGAGGTTTACATGAACCATGGCTCCAGGACACAGAGGGGGTTGTGTACCTGGGACCTCTAGCTGACCTGTGCACAGCTCATCCTCCTTCCCCAGTACTGGTTTATTACCTTTTTTATCATCTAGACTCAAAAGTAGTCTAGCCTGGTTATTATTGATCTGGGGTTGTTCAAAGGAGGTGAAACCAAGTGCTGTGAGAAAATGGTGATTAAAGCATTTCAGTGTATTTTTCAGCAATAGTTATTACTCTGCTAATATTACACTGAGTGATGCCATTGTCCTATAGGGGGTTTCAGTCTTGTTTATCTCATTTGAATATTATTTGCCATCCTCTTATGCAAGAGGATGGGGCCAGGTTCTTGTCAGTGATGCCAAGGGGCAATGGGCACAAACTGGAACCCAGGAGGTTCCATCGGAACAAGAGGAGAAACTTGCTTGCTGTGAGGGTGCCAGAGCCCAGGCTTCCCAGAGAGGTTGTAGAGTCTCCTTCTGTCGAGAGATTCCAACTGCACCTGGAGGTGACCATGTGTTAGGTTGGACTAGATGATCCCCAGAGGTTCTTTCCAACCCCCACCATGCTGGGATCCTGGGATTCATATTCTGTGAAAATATTTAGTAGCCCTGAATTGTTCAGAAAATGGGAGGAAGTTTATGGAGTTTTTACTGCTGAATAAGGTTGTTTATTTATGACTTTATTCTGGCTCTATACAAATATATAGATGCACATGTGTCTGCACTAAAATTATGCTGTCCAGACTGATGAGAGCCAGTTTGGCTCTCTCAAGGTTGCAGATGAGGAAGTGTAAATGCATGTGTATATTACAAGGTGTGTGCCCTTGGAGATGACTTTCTCCCTGGTGACAAATCTCTCTTAAATCCTCTCCTAGAAGCCAGCCCTTTGCTGGTTGACTTTTCCCTTTTCCTGCATACCCTCATGGATTTTAATTGAAGCTTGAAAAACAAGCAAATACATTAAGAAATACAACACAGCAGAGAAATGTTTGATACCCCAAATTCCTGTCTGAATTATTGAAGCAATGGCTGAAACAAACAGTTTTATCCCTGGTGTGTCCTAGGGATGCAGCTCTTGAATCCAAACCCTCCCCAGCTTCTGGTGTCAATCCAGGAGCGATCTGCTGCCCCTAGCAAAGAGCAATTGTTTGTTTTCAGCAGCATTTCTTCATCAGTTAATCTGGGATGAAATTTAACAGTCAGCCACTGAATATTTAAGCAATATATTTACCCCTTTTATCCTGGGGGAATATTTAATAATGCCATGTAGAGGGAATGATTGGTTAATGATGGGAGCTGAGAAGGGAGAGTTTCCCATCATTTTTCTCCACCAGAAGGAGCTCGGTGCCGTAGTGCAGAACTCTGGGATTCACTAGGCTCTCTGCATGCTGCTTTCAAGGCTATCACGAGTGGAATTGGCAGTAAGTCTTCCCCACAAATTTTCCCTTGATGCACATGTCAGCTCCCTTTGGAGAGCTGTCGTATGATTCCACAGTTAGCACACAGTAAATCCTCCGAGGTGCCTCTGCCTGCACCTACAAGCTTTCCACCTCATCCTTTCCTCATTTCCCAATGTCCTGTTCAGCATCATTGTGGATCTTGCATATTAACACTGGTTTGGATAATCCTTGAGACCAGTTCTTTTCTTAAGTGATATCTTGGGTGTTTATGGA